>WYDI02029908.1:0-33671 GCA_009867235.2 Psittacus erithacus
TCCTTGAATATCAACCAACAGCCTTGGGCCCCCCTGCCCTCTAGGGCTATATCCCATGGAACCTTACTAAGCAGGTTAATACTTTCATATTTAATATCCCTTAAAAAGAAGAAGCCAGAAGAAGACTTACAAAAGATAGCAAGAAATTCTGTTTTCTTTTTAATGCCATATAGCTTTTCAGAAAACTTTTTTCTAGCTCACAGTTCCACTGATGTATGTGGACACTCAGCCAGCCTGGCTTCAAATCTCTTTGGCTGCTGTTTCATGATGTCTGAAGATTTAAGTGAGAGAGCGAGAAGGAGTTAGAGTGATTTAGGCAGAACATAGGCTTCTTGAATCAGTCTTTAAATACAATATACAAAGGACTATCGGTATGCTCTGTGCAGGAATAGTTCTAGATTGCCATCAGTAAATTTGAATCTCTTAGACCGTATTTTGAGCAACTTTCCGGACAAATGTGGGTGTTCTGGTGCCATTTCTGGTATGCAAGAAAAAGTATTCCCTGCTTCGGCCCACACATCCCCCTTCAGCAGGAGAAGGAGGTGTTTCCATCAAAGAAGAGGTTTCCACCATCTCTGTGTCACTTCAGGGGTGTTGGGGACATCCTATCTGCTCTGTCGACCCTTCTTCTTTGTACTGCCTGCCATCACAGCCTCATTCCCCATGCTTCCTCAGCCTGGAGCAGTGTGGTGCTGGAACGGAGCTGAATGGTTCCTCTGCCTCCTCCTCTGTGTTTGTACTAGTGGCTCAACTGTGCCATATTTGTATCACTTGCCAGGGGTACAGCACAACCTCACATCTCACCCTCTCTGCCCCACCAGGCATCAGGCAGGATTTGGTCTGAGACTGCTTCTGTGTGCCTTTGATAAATGACTGCCGGACAAACATCCGCAGCAGATGGGGCAGATACTGCTCCTGCTGATTTAGCAAAGTGCTTTCTGTGCTCTACCAGCATAAGCCTCTTCTTGCTAGTGTTAAACTCCCAGCAGTTGTTTTCCATTTGGGAACATAATTCTCCTCTACCTAATCAAACTGACTGCCGGGGTATGTTCAAGACAAATTTTTCTTCTTGTGTGCCATTTGGCCAGGAAAATGAGAACCAGTAAAATCATCTATTTCTCTATACAAAAACACTGCCATTTGACTATATTTCTCTTTATGTATTGATATTGGTGAGTTTTGTAATTTTACACAAATCAGTTTTGCACTCTGTTTACCTGAAAGTCAGGTCGCTTCATAGCCAGGTAAAGGGATTCAAGGTAGACCAAAATAAATTTATAATCCTTTTTCTATTAACTGTAAAATATATTTGTACTAAATACAAATTTTGCAAAACAAGTTTATGATTCTCTTCTAAAGCATGCTACCTCAGCACAATGTGCAGGGGAGGACATGATTCTGTGCAAAGATTTGAGACTCCCTTAATAAAATCACCTAGCGGATTAAAAATGTCTGTCTATGGCAATTGAGGTCCTATTTCTGCACTCTTGAAGGAAAAGAAAAACAGCTCAATAAAGTTTAGAGGATTTTGCTTTAAGAGCTTTCTTCTTACTGCTCAGCTCAGTTTAATGCAGTGTTATCAGTGTATATGTATGCACACATATTTATATGTAAGCATATATATATACCTATAGCAACAGGCACTGGCAACTTTCACTTAATTAGGAACTTTGTGTAGGTTGTTTTAAAGTGAAATGGAAGAAAACAGAGGCAATCCAAGTACAGGATCCTGTACAGTTCTATCCTTAGGAAATAAGGAGTGTAGGAACCTAATAATGGGGACAAATAATAAATCTTCAAGAAAGCTGATAGAGACATTGATATATGCAGGTCTTCCTAATTTAACTTTGGTGGCTGACAAACCAGTCTGAACCATAGCTTCTTTATTCAGTATGTATTGTACTATGACCAGCTGTAGATGCACATATAATTAAATCAATTTAGAAAAAAACATTAGAACCACATTGCATCCGTCTCTTTACCTAACTATTTATTTCTTATTTCTTTGTACCTAGAAACATTTCAAGGCCTAGATATCTTTCCATTAACTGGAGATAACTATTTATTTTTATATCTATAGATATTTCAGTTATTTAGAATGTATATGCCAGATTAAGAAAAATAGCGTATTTCTCACATTTCACTTTAATGTGAGATTATTAACTTTGAGTGGTGAGGAGATGGAAATACAGAGACTAAATTATTTTATCCAGGTCACCAAGGGAACTGGCACAAATACTGGGACCAGAATTCTCACCTTTCTGCTTCATTTTCTTGGCAACCAGTATTTTATTCAAGGCAAGACTTCTTATATACTCTGTTCAAACTGAAATGACTATTTTGGTTTTACTGAAGGGAAAACTTAATTACTTTATCAAAATTATTCTGAATTTGTGCAAGTATTGCATCAAATGGCGATACACCTTAGTCAGCCTGTTCTAAGGCACAGAGAAGATATGCTTGAGACATTGTTGCTTCAAAGAAGTGCTCAAAGGCGGAAGAACCCCCCAGGCTACCCTTCTTACCCCATCCAGCTGAAAAGGCACTCTTTGGATATTCACAAAAGGACTAAACAGACCTATTTGTCTCAACAGGCTACACCAAGATCTCCCACACTGTCATGAATAGAAAAGATCCATCACTAACAATTCCAGTATCAAGTGAGAAGTAGGATCTTGATTCTTGTGCAACAACTGTTTCTCATTAGTGTGATTTGTTTTTTAATTACATGCTTACAGAACCAAACCCAGTGCTGCATCTGACTCACTCTGATTCAAGTAATTTACCTATTGCAACTTCCAAATGAACTTTAAATACTCACTAACCGTACTGGGAAGCTCTCAGTTCTAGTTAGGTAGGTTAAAATTCTCTGGCTATTGTGCAAAAAGTCCTACTGACTTGTATGGACCATATACATGATTAAGGTAATGCTTGGAAAATCATATGAAAACCTGATTTTTTTGTAGTGATGGTAGTAGGGATGGACTCTGAAGCATTATGAGTGACAATAGGTCAGGAAATTACTATTCCCTAAGGATCATCCGTGAACTGTCAATAGAGGCAAACAGTGGATTTTCTACCCGTATACTGGTTTTTGTTTTACATACTTAAAATTTGTCAATTTTCACAGCTTTCAACTGTGAATATTAAATAAACAAATCTATAAGCCTTTCATGAATGGTGTACCGAAATATAGCACAACTTTTGTAGTCAGTGCTTTGCCACACAGGATAAGCATCCCTTCCACTCAAAGATACAAATTGCAATATGCTGACCCCTCAAAAAAAAAAAAAAGAATCCATAAGAAAAATAACTTTTTGTAGCCCTGAATGGAAACCACACTTTTTAAACTTGGTATGTGACCTTTGGCTGAACACTTGTTTGTTCATACCCCTAGAGATGAGTAACAGCAGTTACCTCTTTTAGAGAAAGGGCTCACCCTGCATCCCTGCAGGCAGGAATCTCTGCAGCTGTACAGAGCTGCTGCTGCCTGTGCAAATCTGCATTATGCGAAGGGACCTACCTGCTGTTGTAGCTCTGGTAGCTGGTAGTAAGTCTGGTAATGGGCAGACAGTAATGCAGCGGTGAGGGGACACAAGCAGCCACATGGTGTAAGGTGATAACCTGGTCCAAACTTGCTAAACTCAAAACTGTTTGATGAATTTTGGTGTGTTTTCTCTGTACCTGCAGGTTTGTGGGCTAGATCAATAATTGTTTGCCACCCTGATGCCAGCTTAAAATTGCAATACAACTCTTGTTGTACGCATTGCTTACTTTGGCAAGAATGTGATCATCTACCTGACATGCATGATTCAGATCCCACCGGGTGACCTGGTAGCACACAGATCTGGTATTGAAAACTGCTGCCTAAGAGGCAGGATTGATCATACTGTTTTTAGATAAAATGGTAAATCCAATGTTAAGCCAGACTAGAGCCAACATACCTGCTGAAATGATAGAATCATAGAATCACAAAATAGTTACGGTTGGAAAGGATATTAAGATCATCTAGTTCCAACCACCCTTCCATGGGCAGGGGCACCACACACTAAACCATGTCACTCAGACTCCATCCAGCCTGGCCTTAAACACTGCCAGGGATGGAGCATTCACAGCTTCCTTGGGCAGCCTGTTCCATTGCCTCATCCCCCTCACAGTAAAGAACTTCTTCCTTATATCTAACCTAAACTTCCCATTTGCTCATACTTTTCTATGATTCTAATGCATTTTCTTTTTTTTCCCTTTGGAAAGCATAATTTATTCCAGCAGACTTTCTGTTATAAAGAATCACTTTCCCTCTTTCTGCTGACCAGCTGCCAGGATGGAAACCTGAAGGTGGCAAACACTGTGTATATCCCTCTGCCAACTTGGCAGGGGTGCGGCTGTGGGTTTACGTCTATATTGCAAGTCTTTGCTGTGGGATGATAGAAGAGTGCAGGCACTGCATTCGTGACTGTGGAACCATAAGCCTGGTCCATAAAACTGTGTGTTGGCAGGCTGACCATGCAAACTTGAAAACCTGGTCTGCAAGGGGAAATAAAAAAAACAATGAAAGCGGGGAATGGGCAAACAATTGATCTGAATCTCCTCAAATCAAATCACTTTTATTGCTGGAAAATCATAATAAATGAAAAAACGTGCACTTCTGGAGAGCTGGTGGCCTGGTCCTTGCCACAGAAATTAACTCCACACCAGGCTGCAGGCAGGGAAAGAGAACTGACATTTTTCTTAATGCTCCATATTGGCACTAAACTAAAACAACCCCACAGAACATCTGAAGAAACACAAAAGGGCAGTACTTTTTTATTGTTTGGCACTCTGGTAATGAGAGTGGGTTTTTTGTTGATTTTTTTTTTCTTTTTTAAATTTCTCAGTATTTTTTGAACAAAAAAGGCTTATTCTACAAACAGAACTTCTAATTGCATCATGTCCCTTGACTACTAGTTAATCTCATCTCAAATAAAGATGAGATGATGCAATCATGAGAAAAATCAACTCGAAAGAACAGTTGAAATCTGGGCTTGAAAAGTGTAGCACAAGCAAGCAACATGGCTATTGAATTCCTTTGAGAAACTGGAGACATGCTGCCTTCCCGTCAGCCCCACTTGATTTGTTCAGAGCATGCTGCAAAGCAGCTGGTGTTGGGGGACATCATGTAATAAAAGAACAGACAGCCCCTGCAATGATGTCCTGCTTGAAAAAATAAGTAAATAGATTTGTCAATTGGAAAATTGCAAAAATCCCTATGAATGAATAATGGATTTATCAGGTTGGCAATCTGCTAGTGAGTGACCAGGTCTGCATGCCTTACTCACAAAGAAAGCATGATGCTCTTCCTATCCAAATCAGACACAGAGACTGGCCCAAGAAGTGTGACAGAGAAGGATGACAGCAGATGAATGCTCCAAACACCAACAGCGAGAGACATTTGCTTTCCTGCCTGCAATCCTATGAAGCATCTGTGTAGTTAGGACAGAAGCACTGTCACATTAACCCTTGTGAAACCATTAGCAGGGCACATAGCAAGATCCATCTGTTTACTCAGGCCTCTGGGAGGGTGGAGAGCTGCTGTTTTGTTGTTCTTTAAGTGTGAATGACACATGATTCAACGGGAAACTTTTGGTTGCTGTACTAGTATTAAAGCTGTAGTGAACTACATTTTTATCTTCCAAATAGGCAGAGACATCAAGTGACAGGCTTAATAGTTCACAGTCCAAGAAAACAAATAAGTAAATTAGCTAGAATGAGTTGACCTTATAATCAAGAACTAAAATACACACCTTTGAGCACCATGTAACAAGAAGAATGAACAAATGACTGTTTTTAGGTACACTTGCAAAAAGACCATTTTTTACTTACTTGAAAAGCCACTAATTCCCTAAACTGTGTGAAGTGTCTCTCCTTGGCTCTGTGGCAGGGGTCTGCAGCAGCGTGTGCAAGAAGGCAGCTGCTTGTGCTATGGTGGGAAAACTGGGCTCTGCACAGCTGGGCGCTGCACAGCCACGCAAAGGACGGGCAGCCTCTCTCCCAAAGAGCCTACGTTTCAAGTGCATGACTAGGGAAAACAGATGGATAGAGATGGGAGACGATGAAAACAGTGGGATACCGGGCAGTCTGAAAACCCAGCTGCTTACTTGCTGTCTAATATTGCCAAGTTAAAATTTCACAGTCTTACTGTCACAGCAGAGTTCACTCTGCTCTTCCTCACTGAGGAAGAGGAACAGCAAGACCTTTGTGCATGTTACAAAAGGGCTTTGGGCTGGAATTTGCTGCTGAACCAGGTCCCCTAACTGATGTGCACAATAAAAGAACCGGGTTTCTCCACATCTCATTCCTGCTTCATGAATGGAAAAGTGGTTGTAGGCCAAGTAGCAAAGAATAGGGGAGATTGGCACATGGTTTTGGAGGTCAGCACCTCCAAAATAAACCTCTGAGACTGATATTCACTGGGGGTTAACACTGGCTTCAGAAGGTGGCCAGAACACAAGTGACACATTTCCTCCAAGGAAAGTGAGCGTGAGGTACAGCTGACAGCTTAATGTAGTTCCCAAGAAAGGGCAGCAAAACAGAAGTAATCTGTTATGGTGAAATGGGCTCCACACCCAAGGACACTTTAAAGTGCAGGATTCAGAAATAAAAAACTCAAATGCCAACACTGGGATGAGCGCAGTTGAAGGCAGTCCACAGTTGCAGCTAAAATTGTCATAAGGCCATGACTCACCCAGGGCCACCACCAAAATGGGGTGAAGAACCCAGCTGCTGCTCCACCCCTTGGGCAGGTCCCCACTCCAGGGGCATGGTGCCAGGTGGCTCCCAAATTGCCAGCATTTGGGAGCTGCCTCTCTGCCTGCCGGGTCACCCCCATGCAAACCACAGAGAGGGGAAAACTCTCGTATGTCCGCCACTCCATTCCTTGCCTCACCATGGCATCACTGGACGTGACTGATGACACCAAGCTATGCCGTGCAGTCAACATGCTGGAGGGAAGGGATGCCATCCAGAGGGGCCTCGGGAGGCTTGAAAGGTGGGCCATTGCCAACCTCATTAAGTTCAACAAGGCCAAGTTGAGGCACTCCCAAGCATAAATGCAGGCTGACCTAGTGGAAAGTGTCCTTGCCTATGGCAGGGGCAATGGAAACAGATGATATTCAAGGTTCCTTCCAACCCAAACCATTCTGTGAATCACTGAGTACAACAAATTAAGCAATGCTAATATGATGGTAGGGGTGATATGACTAGTAGCAATTCCTGTTTCTGGTAATAATTACTGTTTCTCTTAGTTTGCTCTCTGCCTGGATTCTCTATATTTTGCAGGCTGGTCTTCACACCTAGGAAAGCTAAAATTGCACCTTGGTTTAAAGAAAAAGTGAGATTTGTGTCTCCACATCATAGATTCATAGAATGGTTAGTGTTGAAAAGACAAGATCATCTAGTTCCAACCCACCTGTCACTGGCAGGGACACCTCATTTTAGACCATGTTGTCCAACACCCTGTCCAATCTGCCCTTGAAAACTGCCGGAGATGGAGCATTCACAACATCCTTGGGCAACCCATTCCAGTGCCTCGCCACCCTTACAGTAAAGAACTTCTTCCTTATGTCCAACCTCAGCTTCCCCTGTTAAAGTTTAAACCCACTCAATCTTGTCCTATCTCTACAGTCCCTGATGAAGAGTCCCTCACTGGTATCCCAAGACATCTTCCCAAGAGCGGTGACTTTCAGACGTGACACGCGTAGTGTGATCTCAGCTACTGTACTGTACTGTACCTAGCACAGGGCCGGACCCTGCCCGACGCAGCCCTTACGGACGGTTCAGCCCCCAGCGGCCGCCCGGGAGCCGTTCTTAACGCCGGGCCTGGCCCGGGACAGCACCTGGAGGCGGGGCAGCAGCGGGGAGGGTCCAGCTGCTGCCGGCGGGAGGAGCCAGGCCGGGGAAGGGGCGGCCCGGAGCGGCGCTGCCGGGATGGGAGGGTGAGAGGGGACTAGTTCGCGTCCGGAGGAGCGTGGCTGCGTTTTGCAGCGGGGGTTGGTGCCTGCGGGGTTGAGCTCACCATGGAGCCGGTGACCCGGTGGAGCCCGAAGCAAGTGGTGGACTGGACTAAAGGTAAGAGAGCTCCGGGCTGGCCCTGCGGGAACTTTCCGGTGTCGTGCTGTGGCGTGACCCGCCGCCCGACGGGGTAGCGCTGGCCGCCGCCGCTCCGCTCCCCGGAGCAGGGCTTCTCGGCGGGGCGGCCTCGTGGCCGGCGGGGCTTTTGCCACCGCCGCGGTTGCGCCGGCCCCAGTCCCGCTCCATGGGACACTGTCGGCGTGGTGTATGGGAGGAGGCGACGGCTTACCGCGCCCTCCTGACTTGTCTGCTTACCTGCTAGTGCACTTGTGCGTATTTCGCGTCGTGTTTGTTTTGGTTTGGTTTTGGGATACGGGGAAAGAGGAAGGCGAGTTTTTCACTGGGCTGTGTGAGCGTGGCTGGCTCGGGGCACATATTTGTTTGTGTGTATATATATACACAGTGGGGTATCCCCAGGGCTCGATCCCCTGCTACTGTTGTGCTCGCACATCTGTGTCGCATCTATATGCTCGCACAGAGATAGTAACTGTTCTTCAGGTAGTTGGTCCATGTGAGTTAACTTCCAGCTTTTCAAACAAAACCTACTCACTGGTAGGAGAAACTTGTTACGTTGCAAGTTAAGCAAAAGCTGTATGAGGTAGCTCAAGTAAGCAAAGACACTTGGTCTTGTTTAAAGGTGATGGGATTAAAACGCAGGGCTCCCGCTCGGAGAGTTGAGTAGTGTCCCCTTCATCCGTCTGCCTGTCCATCCATCCCTCCCACCCCTCATCTGTCGTGTCTGTGCTTGTTTCTCTCCCTCTCCCGCCTATCAGAACTTCCTACTGTGCTTCGAGGTTTGTTCACGATGTTGACAGAGGTGTGGAAAGATTCAGAGGGACTGATGTGTGAAGAGGGCACTTGGGAAGCCTGCACCCAGCTCCGGGAAGCTCTTTGGTAGGAGAGAGGAGGTGGGGACAAAGCAGGCGCTGGGTCACAGGCTGCGCCCGTGAGGTGCCCCGTTCGTGCTGTGGGGGAGCTCTGCAGTGCTGGGTATCGTCCGGGCTTTTTTGAAGGCAGGTTTGTCAACTCCAGTTGAACCCTGTGAGTGTTTTCTGAGTGCCCACTGGGATACTGCCCTTGCAGCTCCTTCTCTACCGGGAGCAAATTGAAAGGGAAATCAGTATGAGTTAGGTGAGGGATTTATGACTTTGAAAGGGTACTTCTGTTTTTTCGTAGGACTATGTTTTTGTGTGGTTGCCTCTTGTTACATATAGTATTTTCACAGGCTTTGCTGGAGTTGAAGTAGATGTGAAGTTAGGAATGTTTTCAGAGGTGAAAGTTTCCCTCGATTAGAAGCGGCACTTACTTGTAGCAGCCATTACTCCCCTGTCTCAGGATCATAATGCTGATTAGACTGCGTGCCTGTGGTTAGCACTTGGCAGTAGCTCGGTTCAAGACCGAGGCAAATTTGGAAAGTAGGCTCATGTTTTCTTACAGAGTGAGATGGATACTCCCAGCCCTCCTGAGCATGAACGTGAAGGGGCTGTGCCAGTGAGGACCATCCAAGTAGCCTTTGTGAAAAGAGGATTCCATACAAACGTGCTGTGAAGTTATGCGTTAATATATAAATAACTTCCCCAGAAAGATCTCTTTTCCCTGATTGGTGTTGGTTTAAACAGGAGTGCATTGTTCCAATGAAATAAGCTTTTTGCTGTGGCATGTGGAATATTTATATAATGCTTTTCCCTCATTGTATTTTTTCTCTTGGGCGCTGAAAGTTTGCTACCTTGCCAGATTAAAGACTAAACCTGCTAATCATTTTAAAAGGCTTTATTATACTTCAGCATGCTTGGCTTGCTCTCTTGCATAATTTATTTTACTTGCAGGTTCCTTGAACAGGTAACTCTTTCTCTGGACCCTCAATTAGTGTTATGCAGAATAATTTGAGGGCTGGCTGTAGTTGGAAGGTGGATCTTCTGACTAATGCAAACACGTGTCCTTTGAAATGCAAAGGAATAAATTAAAGGCTGCTGGTGACTTTTGTTTCTGCTGCTGTTTTTCAGTTTCTAGGTAAGCTTTTGACCTCGGTGCACAGTGTCATTTTATGTCACTCCCTGCATGACAAGACTGTAATAAAGAAATGAGATGTGGAAACTTTTTCTTTATGGTTATACTTCCATCTCTGCACGGTAAAATTGGCACTTTAATAGCTAGCTAACAGCTTTGTTAGCACAATGTTTCGTGGGTTATTTTTAATCTGAAATGGTTGTTTACTTTGTAGCTCACAATCGCTGGATTTTATGTTTGACCAAAAACTAACATTCTGTATTTTATCTTATGACTGTTATATTTAATTCTCAAGGTTAATTTTGTAAAACAAGTGTTTAGAGGACAGCTTATGCGATTTGTTTTCTTACACGTGCCATTTAGGAAGGGGGTGATACCAGGATCTTCACTGACTGGGCCAATCTCTGGGAGAAAGTATGTGGCTACTGGTATTTGCTGCCTGTAGTTAGTGCTGTGGTGCCATGGAGATGTATTCTAGAAGAATGACATAAATAACTGGTGGGAGATGCCAGCTCTCAGTGGGGAGATTGGTTTTGCAGATAATGATTCATGCTTATCGCACAACAATGAAAGCATCTTGGAAAATGTAGAGTGGCAGAAATAAGTGGTCTGACTTAATCCATTTTAATGTTCAATGTAAAGCTGAGAATATTTCTCCAGGGTTGTTCCCCCCCCCCCCCTTACAAATCTTTGTACAATCAAGCAACTGTAAAATTATTTACATATATATATAAAACTTTTCCTAGCCACAAGAAGCATGAAACCTCCCCCTATTCCATGAAACAAGCCCCCAGAAGCGAAGTCCAAAAGTAAGCTGTTAACTGCTGGAAAGTTGGCTTATTTGCTCTTGGTGAATTTGCTTTTCTAAGTAGCTTTTGAAGTAACTTTTTTAACAAGGTAACTCTTATCCCGAAGAGTGGTGTTCTCTGATTTTTGAGCTGTTCACTCCTAGGTAAATACTATAAATGCTATTTACCTATAATTTAAAACAGAACCTATCAAGCAGTAGTAAGCTGAATGTGAATATTTTTAGATTTTTGTAGTCAGGTTTTAAATAAGAAGTGCTCTGTTTGTTTTTACCAACAACAGCTGGCACAAAATGCAGTTGCTTGTCCTCTCTTGCTAATACAGACTAGAATGCTGCTATTTTTTGTGAACAAGGGTGGGTTTTTTTTTCTGGCAGAGTGCTGTGTACCAACAGTAGCAGGCTATGTAGCTAATAAGAGTTGGTCTAGCTAAACCAAAGCTACTGAGGAAGAGTTGTGCTTTTACTTGCTACCAGTTTTCTGTGTAGATGAAGCGTTTCTCAAGCTTTCATCAAGGATATAATAACTTCTTAGCTATAGCATCAGTTTTTGAAAACTGTATCTGATATTTTTATAAGTACCTCCTTTATTTCTGTCTGGAAGAAATGATGGTGTAGTTATAGGTTTCTCTTACAGCATGGTGCAAATTGATATAGTGTTTAGAAGCCATATTCAGCCATGAAAGGTGGTACTTTGGCTAGGATGCTGTGTTGATTTGACTTGTGGTTGTGTTGGCATGGAGTTTATGTCCTTTGAATGATACAGCCTGTGCTGTTTTCCTGACTACACTGGTAAGACTTTTTTTGGGTTTTTCTGTGGTTAACCTGTGGTCTTGCTCCAGTGCAGGCTAAGATGCTTACAGGCTCAAAATCCTCACCTGTACCTTACAGCACTCCCTTGGGAGCCCATGAAACTGAATTTCCCCAGAGGCCCTCAAGAGGGATTGCTGGAGTTATTCAGGTTATTGTGGGACAGATGTATGCCTATGGATGTTGTAGCATATCTGCTGGTATATGTTTGTGGGCTTGCAGGATTTTTTGCAATCCCAGATGCAGAATCAAGCAAGAACCTGTGTACTCCCATAGGGCTGTGCAAATGGAGAAACATCTAGCACAAAAGTGATTTACTTTTACTGGCATAGCAACAGTTTGTAGGGAGCAGTGATCTGATGATGTGGAGGAGCCTTCTCTGGTCTCAGAAAACCCTGGCTGCTGAAAACCCTGCAGCTAAGATCATTCCTCAGAAGATGTGAGGGGGAGGAAAGCTGTATATGGGATAGTCTCCTGTGTGAGAAATGTCACTGTCTTATTGGAGAACATTGATGTGCCTCCTCTTTGTTTGCTGTAGCCTGATCTGTCTCTTCCCCCTGCCCCAGGCCTCACATACTTAGGTGAGTTGTGTCTTCAAGCCGAATTTTACACAGTAAAGACAGTTTGATGCACTTGTGGTTAGAAGAGTCTGTTGTTGTAAAGCTCTGTTACAATTTGGCCTTTTAGCTTTATGCTCAGCTAGCTGGGGATTGTGTATCTGCTTTGCCCTCTTTACTGCGCTCCAGGTACAGTTATTCCCTTCCTCTGTAGTTCATGGATATCACTTGCTCCTGTGCCTATTATATCATGAAATACTCAGATTTCCATTCCTGGTAAAGCTTTCAGGCAACTATATTTATTTATAGGGATGCTTGGGAGAAGATGGGGATATATGCTAATTTATTAATAGTTAGCAATTAATTGTGAGAGCCTTGTATTCCTTTTTTTAGAGCTATCTTGCTTACCCAGGGAGATTTCAGCAAGGTCACTCATGTTAACTGTGTGTGCTAGGAGCTGCAAACTAGCTGGAATTTAGGAACAGTGATGGGTAATGCATAGCACGGGGGTTATTTTTTAGCCTTTTCATTTCAGGTACCCTCAAATGAATGTTTTGTTCAGATTTTTTTTGGAAAATAACACTAAGAACCCCCTGATTATTTCTTCAGGCACAGTACTTTGATTTCAGTGAAGAAGAGTAGAAAGCTGCCAATAACTGGGGCTGCAGAAGAATATCTTTCCTCTATTTACTTGGATGCCTAAAAATACTTGTATAAAGTATTTGTTAAATAGATCAGAAAATGACATTGAATAGTTAGTCTTTGTAGATCTCAGCTGAAATTCTCAATATAGCTGTCCTGTAATGATATACTAGCGAAACCTGAATGTACTAAATAGATCTATTTATATTTATTTGTGGGCTGAAACAAAGTAAAAAGTTGCACAATGAGTTTCTTACTGCAGTCTTAAAATTATTCATTTATTGTTGCCAAGATCAGTGAATGTGTATGGAAAAAAATAAACCAAAGTTTGCCTCCGTGTTCATGTGTTTAGGTCATGTTTTCATGTTTTTTGCTGTGTTGCACTTTCTTGAGCTGCTTTTGGGTTCTGTGATTTTTATTTTTTATTTTATTTTTTTTTTCTTCCCCCTGGTATTTTCATGTTCACAGTCAGCTCTGTTTATTTGCCATTAAGTTGCTCTTCAAACTGTTTTAACCAAACATCAGAAAGTCTAGGAGCTGAATGCTGTCAGCATAATGTCTGGAAAAGCAACATTTTAAATGCTAAAATCACAATGGGTGTTGGTGGAAAGTTGATTGTAGCCTTTTAGAGGAATGCAGTGAAACTCTGATAACGCATTTTAAGTTTATGAGGTATATTTAAGTAGTACCTGTTCCGAGGTTGTAGTGTTAAAAGCAAGTATGCTTGCTCGGTATTAACCAACTAGACATGTAAAGTGGTATACTTATTAAGAGAAATATCTTCTAACTGCTTAGTAGAAGGTACAGAGGTTGGCCAGTGGGTTGGTTGCTTTTTTTCCTTCTTTCTGATAAAGCTTTTCCTTCCTTGAATGACAGGAAGTCATTTATATCTGTCATTGGAGACTTCTGTAGGAAAATCCTCACTTTAGATGAAATGTTGTATGTGTGTGTCAGATTCTCATAACTTGTGTTATGGATTCATTCTTTTCCTTGCACTTCTGCCTTGGAGCCCATATTTTCAGCATGTAAATCCTCTTGGCTGAGAATCATGCCTCTCTCTGGCTTACTGCAAGAGCCAAGGGAAGACACAGTACAGGGTACTGGATAAAATGCATGTTGAAATTTGTCATGATGCTTTGCTTTCTTAAGTAAAAGACCCTGGCAAAAGGCTGTTATCCAACACAGGCTACTAAAAGAATTGCAGTTATGAGGGATGCGTGCATACAGCCTGTTAGCAAGTATTCTAAAGTATGTGGGGGTTTTTGGGTGGTGTTTGTTCTTTCCTTTTGATTTTTTTTTTTTTTTTTTTTTTTGAATCTAAACTTCGGGATTGTCTGTTGTAAATTATAGTCTAACAGATGAGCTCCTTCCAGGCACGTCAAACAGAGGACGACTAGTGACTGTTATGGTTTGCAGGAGAGGTAGTGAGTCTACTCAGTTTCTTGGTTTGCTGTATCACCTTAGGACAGGATCTTCACTTGGAGGCAAGCATTACACAGAAGGTATGTTAATAAGTCTAAACAATGCCTCTGTGAATTTAGTGAGAAACGTTTTTTACCGCTGCATTATTTTCCATTAAAGTGATGATATTGGCTTTAATTTGTACCTTAGAGTTTCCCGATAACACCAGTCACATCTCGCCTCCTTAAAGGGGTGGTGTTTCCACAGTGTCTCCTCATTCTACCCTTCACATACCCCAAATATGTAAGGCCTGCCAAAAGAAGGAGGTAGTGAGGTACTCATATTTTCAAGGCTAACCTGGAGAAAGGAAGCGGGAGCAGGAGTTAGTGGAGCTGAGGCCTCTATAGCAGCCTCTCACGTTTGTGGTAGTTCTTCAGGACCTAGCTTATTGTGATTGCAGGATTGCTCACAGATTTTAGGATTTGTCCACAGGGCTGCAGTAAGAGATAAGAAATTCAAATAAAAATGCTGTTTGACTGTGGTTTGCTGTTTGATGTTAGGCAGGGTAGACAGTCCTTTTGTCATTTGGACTCTCCTTACCAATGTGAGATGACTTTGAGGCTATTACCAGATCCCTGGGCCAAGCTTCTTTTGCACAACAAAATTGCCTGTGAGTTTCCATATGTCTGTCCTCATTTTTTCGTGTCACAAGCAATAACATTTCACAGCTTGGAGGATCTGCAGGAGGTCCAGTGAATCAGATTGATCTGTTTCACTGGTTTTAAACATTAATTACCTGTTAAAATAGATATTTATTATATTATGAAATGTAGGTAATTTTTATCAAATGTCACACATGCTGGGCAAACCCAAGCATCTGTGTTTGGTTTGGTGAGATTAGATCATTGACCTCTGTAGCTTTGGTCTACAGAGATGCATTCAGTTTCTGGCCAAATTGTAATATTGCATCAGTGCCAAGTTAACATTATTTCTTGTACATGCTTCTTTGATACCCTTTAACATGAAGATTGTTCTTTGTCACTATAATGACAAAATCTAGGGTTTTTTGACTGTTTCTTATACTGGTAGTTAAGTGTAGGTAAGCAAAGCATCTGGTGTGCTGTTGCAATCAAAGCTTTGTGGTATAAATATGATCTTATCTTGTTCCTTGATCAAAGGAAAGAACTCCATTTAAAACTTAATTGCTGCTTATCAAGGGCTAAGGCTTCTACTAAAGCAAGTGTTGGTACATGCTTCTAGGTTAATGATCCTGATGTCTCTGTCTTGTGTTTGCAAAATGAATGTTGCTTAGGTTGCCATCCTTTTATCATTAATACCTTATCTCACAGTCTTGTATTACTGGAATTAAGCTTGCTGGGTGAATGCTTTATGAAAAGCTCTGTAATATGCCCATTTTGTCATTAAATGAAAGATATCTATCTGGTACAGATGCTTTCCTAGCCAGAAGAGAAGGGAAGGGCTCAAAGTGTTACCTCCTACGGATACATTAGTGAGTCTAGTGGGCCAGTGGGGCAGACTGGTTAAGGGCTTCTGTTGGGTTTTGTAGCTTATAAAACAGCCTTATCTAATAAGAGAGAGGAGTTCTGCCTTCAGTTGTGATACTACTGCTGTTCCTTATTCTGAAGATGCTTTATTCTGAGCTACAGGTCTTTGCAGTAGCTGTTTTCCCTCTCCTGGCCTAGCACTGTGAAAGAGCTGTGTCCTTGCTGTGGTGGCCAAAAAACAACCCTTTGGTGACAGATGGACGCGTAAATAGAAGAATGAAAATCTACCAATCTGTTTCATTGGGACAGCAATATCGTAACTCCAGTGCCTTGAGAATTTAATTTTGAGTTGGCTGCTATCCCACTGCTGCAGAAGGCAAGAAGACTGTAACTGAGCAGGTATTGGCACTGCACTGCTGAGGAGGTGTGCGGTTGGTGATGGGGGCAGGGAAGGAGAAGGGAACAATAAGGGTTGAAGGGTTTTATTTTTTCTTTTCCCCTCCCTCCTATGTAGGACTTTCCCTGGGCAAGAAGGGCTATAAGAACAAGTTCATACAAGCCTGAAGAATGTGGACTGAAAAACATGCGCAGGGACCAGGGGATGGAGCTGTGCCTCGAGAGTATTGTAGAGGAAAAGTGGGAACCTAGTGAAATACAAATACCTATCGTGACAGGAGTGGTTTTGGTGTGTAGTGTTTTTTTCTTTTTGGATGTTTGTGTGTGGTTCTTTTTCTTTCTTTTCTCCCCTGAATAGTTCTAGTGGTGATGTGTATTCACTACTTCACTTGCCCATCCTTTGCAAGGTGCAGGAGTCTTGCTGTTAGTGTGCTGTTAGCTTCATCAAACAGAATTTTAAAAGGATTATGGCAAAACATGAAACTTAGTAATTGTTGGCATTCCTAGTGCAAGTTGTAATGGAAACTTTGGAAGAAAGAGGAGACAAAGATAATAAATATGCTGTAAGTTCTGTGTGCTTGTGTTTGTATTTTTTTTTCTTTAAAATTTGTAGCATCCCATGTAGTATTTGGATGTAGGCAGTACTCACCAGAGGATCTAATATTATACATCTTGTGAAATATAATCCTTGTGTAAACATAAAAGCATTGTATTTTCTTGTGTTTAAAAACAATCCTTCATTTTTTCTCTAACTATTCATAGTTCACACTATTTCAGACAATGACACTAGATAGATAAATCTGTATGTGATCAAAATAAGAACTTGAAAATCAAACTTCCCATAACATTTTTCTTTCTTGCTGTTTTTGGTTGTATTTTAGAACAACATGTGCTAGATATCACTGCATTCATAAAAAAAAAAAAAAGAAATTAAGAATATGGTTTGCCCTCAGTTATGATTAGGATTTAACAACAATGTTAGAGAAACATCTAATGTTGGCATTTGACTGAGGATGAGAGTCACTGCTTATTTGGGAGAGTGGGTGTGGGTTTGGTGCAGCAGTGCAAAGCTGGAGCATTAAAATGGACTGAGGTGGATGCTGTGCTTCCATAGCAGGTACTCTCTGGCAGTAGAGGATCTGGTTCTTATGGTTACTCTTAAGGTAGTAATCAGAGCTTCTTAAACATTTTGCTGCTGACTTTATTAGGGTATGTGTATGAGGCTAATGCTGGCCAGTAGGATTCTGTCAAGTTGTGGACTCTTAATTCCGACTTTAAAAGTATCAAGAGAAGATTACTGGAGTAGAGCCTTGAAAAACAAAGTCTATGGAGGCTGTTGAAATGTTCTTTTGGTGCAGTTCTTGCCTTGATTTAACCTTAATGCATCATTATTACAGTGTCCCTGGTGCTTTGCAGTCTTGATTTTTTTTTTTTTTTTTTAGCACCCTTCTCGATAGGAGTTTGCTGTTGTTTTTGTTTTAAAGATAGGGAGTTAACTCTGTGAAGAATTTAGGGTATGCCTACCTTACACAGAGCAGGTCCAGCTAAACCCTGAAGTAGGTTATTTATGTAGTAGAAACAGCATTAGCATGATTATCTTGGCTGTTTTCCAACCTTAACCATTCTGTGATTCTATAGTTTTCATCCCCTAATGTAGTTATGTTGCTTATAAACTGAAATGTCTGTCTGGGCTACTTCAAGTATCCGTTCATGGCTCCGCATTGTGGAGCATATGGTAAAAGTAAGTGATTTGCCTCTGGTCATACAGTGGGTGGCATTCAAGTCAGGATTAAGACATGAATAATTTAGATGCGTGTATTCCTGTTATAGTCACTGAAGCCTAGAGAGTGGCTCATAAGATCTTTTGCTGGGTGTCTCTTTCAGGGCAAGTTGAATCATGCTCTGGTCTCTATTGAGTACTGAGTCGGTCCCTATTGAGTATTGTGGGAGTTCAAGCATGTCAGTCTCCAACCAGTTCCATCCCATGATGTCTGCAGCGGTGGAAGAAAACTTGCAGGCCCTGGTTCAGTGCTGTACTGACTGGATTCCCCTTTCTCTATTTGTCACCTGAGAACTGCTGGGGTGCAGGAAGTCATAATGACAAATATGGGGGCATGCGCATTTAAAAATGTGTGTGCTTGCTTAAAGCAGAGCATGGCTGCATTTAACATTGTTGGAATGCTACCAGCCAACAGGCATCTGATATACAAAAGAGTTGTTGGCTCTTGTCAATTGGTGTGATCTGTATGCGGGAGAGCTGTAACTGTACCTTGTGCTATTCAACATCTGGTGTAAAAATTGGTGTATTTCAACTCACAGTTCTTAAAATATTACGTCAGGGTAATAACAGATGAAAGCGTGACCACAACCTACCTCTTCTGTCCCACCTTGTAAAGCTCTGTAGGAAGATTAGCAGCGGCACACGTTATTGCATGAAAAGATATCATGTAGCAAGTATAATTGAATGAGGGGTAGCTGATACTTTTTAGATCTTTGTGAAACAATTAGAAACACTTGGAGCAGCCTTCTGGGGCTTGTTTGGATCCTTTTTACAGCAGATAACCTTCCAATCTTAGGGCGCTCTCCATGATGAGAGGAAACCAATTGTTTCTTGAAACAAGGCAATTGACAACTGAACGCAGGGATGTGGCCGTAGTACCACCAGCAGCACCGTATGTCAGCTTTTAACGTAGTAAGGTTAGTACTGACTTCTTAGGGTTGTATATTTGGAGAGGAATTCCAGCTCCCAGTTGAGCCAGTCCTGTGCTATGCACGCCTGGAGACTTTTGTTGGGCTGTCATTCACAGAAATACTTATTTCTGGGATTGTCAGGTTGTATGTACGCTTACTGGTTTTTCTCAGATTAACGTATCTTGACTGCTGAGGAATACTGAATGGATTGTGTGGTTTCTATTCCATGTGTAATTGAGCATAATGTATGTAAATTTATTGTCCAGTATCATCCTCAATTTTCCAAGGGTTAAGAGTGTGTTGAAATGATAGTTGGAAACTTTAATTATCTCCTGTGGCTCTGCTGAATTATATTTTGCTCTTGAATATTTCTCCCTGTCATTGGGTGTTCTCAAAAATCTGTTAACTTTTAAAAACTAGTTTCCTATTAAGATTTTAACTATTTTCCATTCTGCCTGCAGCAGCTTCCTAGCAGCTTTGCTAGCTGTATATGCAAGGGCCCTTCCTAGAGATGCTTCTGTCACCTAGGAATTATGCATTTACCTGGAAGCTCCACCAATAAGGATGTATTCTGTAACAGATCCTTCAAAAAAACCCCTCCAAACCCAATTTAGCTGAAATGTGGAGAGAAAGAAGCAAATAGCCATCAATTGAACTGACTCACTTCCCTACAAATATCTGATGGTGTTTTGCTGCGCCTTAAGAGCATCAAGAAGACTTGTTTGGAGCTTCAGCAAAAGATCAGAAATATCTTGTCACCACCCTATGTAGAAGGTGGAATATCTGCTCATGCTTTTGCTTCTTCATAATCACAAAAAGTATTGTGTGAGGATGTCAGATGGAATGGCTGAGATAGATATAAGGCTTTTTCCTGCCCTCCTTTATCCACTTTACATCTTGGAAGGAGGTAGGGCTCCTGGTCAGGTTGGTGGTATTTTGGATGTGTATGGTTCGGACCACTCAGTCAGCTTTGCCACCACTGATCCTATGCCTTTGGCTTTCTCACAGCTGGGGTGTTGCGCTTGGACTGTGATGAGGTCTCTGCTGGTTTAGGAAGTAGCATCATCACTGCACACCTAACTAGGACTGTAAGATGATGTGGAGCAATGAAAATGTGTTGGGCAGCTTAGTGAAGCAATTGCTTTAGATGTTTAAAACAATTGCAGAAGTATGGGGAAGCTGAGACATTTGGTGATTGCTCAGTTAATAAACCTTGTTTTTTTGACACAGCCTGTTTCAGAAAAAGCTGAGGTGCTTCAGCAATATGCTTTAAAGTGCCTATTGTGTTTGATGCCTTAAGTCTCTCCTGTCACTGGGACAACTGTCAGCAAGTTTTAGCGCTGTGAAGTATTTGTGTGTGGTTTTCTTTTCTTTCTTTCTTTCTTTCTTTTTTTTTTTCTTAGCTAGGTGAGCTAACTGTATCAGTCTCTTCTGTCCCCTTCCTTGCAGCTACCTGTGTTGCTTCAAATGCATTTTGGCTGAATTTGGTCTCAAAGGTCTTTGTGGCCAGGCCTTCTCCTGCACATCTTCCCTCTTCTGTTGCTGGGAACCCAATAGCTTTACATGAACACCCTTTGAGCTTTCTAATCCTTCTCGCATGGCTGGGAAGCTCTCCTCAAAGCTGTCAGCTGTGATGGCATCAAGCTTCTGAGCCTTTTGCAGGTGATGGGTGATGTTTAGTTCAGTGAAATAGTTGCCTATCTCATGGTGTGGAGTGTCATTCTTCCTCTCATGCTCTCCTCTGTTTCAAGCTCCCTTTGGACAGGGGTTGAGATTTTTGTTTTCTGGTTTTGAGGATCCATATGTAGAACACATATGGCTCATGAGAGGTACTACTCATGGAAGGAAGGACTGTGATGTGCTATTTAAAACAATGCAAACAAAAACTTTAGAGAATCTAGAATTCCTGATGTAAATGCTGTGGGGATTTTAAACATGAAGTAATGTGTGCATCCAAGTAATGACAGCATCACCTAGGAGAATTCAGTGATGACCCCATGGGATCTGTCCATGATGGAAAGAGGAGGCATGCACCATCAGCATTTTCCTGCTAATGTCATTCAACTTGCTGTGACATATTGATGTGATTAACAGGTGCTGATGGCCGGCGATTCTCATGCGCCTGTATTTACACCTCCCTGGTGATTGTAAGGTGCTAGGCATAAATGTTTTGAAATAGTGTAGGAGGTTGTCATCTAAAAGGCTGACTATCAGGCAACTACATCAGCTGTTGCCTTATAGCAAACTGCTCCTTGACTAGATCATGGGCGTAACAGTAATCACAGGGTTAGCAGGGGTGCATACACAAAGGAGAGGCAGATGTGAGTAATGTACCTTGCTGCAATCAGCCAAAACAGTTCCACATGGTGATGTGAGAAGGCAGCCAAACCAAATTAAAGGGATCACCCCATTTCTTCTTGGGAGCCAAGAGGCAGGCAGTTTTGTAATGTTCCTTCTTGTTTCCACTGTGGGAACAGGCATCAGAGTTCAAGAAAAGGAGCTCTTGTGACTAATGAACTACTCCTTCAACCACAAAAACCTTGAAACTTTTAAAAGGCAAGCTCTTAATTGCATGTTTGAGATGAAGGCCTTAGGGCGGGGGGTTGTTGCACTGTATTAACCACATGAAGTTGTCAAGCACACAAGCTTCATGTCTTCATGTGCTAGAGACACAAACAAGTAATGTAGGATATACTATAACTGAGCTTTTAGAAAACAAAATGACTGTGCTTGACCTGTTTGTTGAAGGACAGTACTAATTTTTAGGGCCAATAAAGGCTTCTTTTTTTTTTTTTTTTTTTTTTTTAATTATTGTTATTTGTTCCCTCAACTTAATAAGGAGTATAAACATGTCACTTACTGCAAAGATGTTCAGCTGTTTTCCCTGTGAAGGGACCTAACCTATTAAAGTTGATAAGCCATGATGGCAGCCAAATTAGTTGAGAATGCTTCAAAGGGGACAATGCTTTTGTGTTGCCTAACTCCATGTGTAATTACTGTGATTAATATTCATATTGCATATGATTGAGTTCTGTGCTTATACTTACTCCCATTTTATTTGTTTGGAAGAGAATTGTAAAGAAGTTGTTAGCAACAGTAACCCAGATGTGCACAGGCTTGGTTATGGGATGTGTGGGCTGATGGAAGTCCAGCTCTGGTTAAAGTGGGCTGATGTTTAGATTTTTGTCTTTGAGTGGAATGGGTTGGTTGTTTTTTAGGTTGAGTTCTTGCTTTGCCAGGGAGTTTTGCCATGCAGTTGTCTCTAAAGGCTTCCCTCACTGGAAGTTTCAGCATGGAGGTAGAATGAGGCTGGGTGGGAGTCTGGTTCTTCCCCTCTGTCCTGAAGCTCCCCAGACCCTGCCACTTCCCCCTCTAGGAAAAGCTGTCAGCTCTGGTCTGCAGGTAAATGCATGTTTTTAGTTTGTGGCTTTCATTCCAGCATTTTTCAGCATGTGTGCATGAGAGGGGGAAGCAGTAATTGAAGTTTAGCATCTGCAGATCAAGATGTTGATGACAGTTTTATATCTATTAAAATTAAGAATGTGGGAGATAGGGGGGAGGGCAGGGGAAGAAATGTCTTCTTTCACATGAAATGTGAAATGAGATGTCTAAAGAGACTAACTTTGTGGATAAGAAGGCTTTCATGTTACCTTGGTTGTTGTAGGACTACAATGCTCTTCTGTGTATTGCTTGCCTTTGAGATACTGCTATTTCTGTCAATTTGAAATAAACAGAGCTAGGAAAATAATGCAAAAAAAAGTGTGTTTCTTGCTGAAGCAGTGTGACTGTTTGAAGGTCAGTTAAACGGTCTCTATTGGAGGAATGTCTCAGCTGACATTTTCAATAGCAGTTTCTCTTCATCTTTCCTCCTGTGGCTATATTTCCTTTTATTCTTGGTATTTTCCCATTATGTGATCTTCTTTCCCAGGTGGTATTTTGTCACACTGGTCTTACTTGGATAGGAGCAGCCTCACTGTCTCCTGGCTGTTTTATAACAGGTTTTCAGAGGACTTGGGACTTTTTTCCTCAGTAAGAAGATGCTTATAGAAGTGACGAAGAGGAGTAAATGTTTTGATGAATTGCGTTAGTCTTCCTGTGAGGAGCCCTCATTCTTTTCTACCTAATGGTAAGCAGAAGACAGGAGTGCCTGGCAGCCTTTGTGTTGACAGTTTGGAAATAAGTTTGTACTTCACAGCTTTCTGCTGAGGGGTCTCCATTACTTGTGGAGAGTGCGTTGCTGGAGTTGGTGGGTTTTTCTGAAGGCTTTGGTAGAGAGCACATGTGGCTGGTACCATCCTCTTGGTAGCTGTCTCTTGACTGGGGATGTGAAGCCAAGTCTGCATAATGAAAAAGTATTTGTGTGAGATGCTGTTTCTTTGCTGCTGTTTTGATAACTTATAAAATCACCTTCCTTTCTCTCCCCACCCTTTGCCCTCCTCTGCTATTCCTCACCTTCTGTAAGACCTAATGATTAACTTGGGTGTAAATAAGGTCAATACAGTGCCTGTAAGTGAAGAACAAAGATGAATAGTTATCAGACAGGCTTCCATAAATCACCATCTTAAAAGGCCATCACTGCATAATTAACAAACAGGAATATTTTAGGGTTTGAAGAAGATCAACCTGGCTGCATGTTCTTTCTCCCCTTCCAAATAACGCACTGGGTATTACTTCTGAATTTACATTTCCAACTATATCCTTGGGCACAAAAAGCACTTTGACATGATTTGGAAGTTTAAAAATGTGATCACTAACTGGAGATTGCTATGCAGTATTAACCATGCAGCACCTCAACTTGCAGAAGTCCAAGCTGTGGAAAAAGCTCTAGGTTCAAGAAAGTATTTGCTCTCTTTAGGTGGCTTGGAGATCAGACTCTATAATACTTGAGATAAAGTATGCATCCAGGAGAGAGGCTGTTCAGGCAGCTTTAATTTGGTCAAACCAAACTAATAACTTGTATTAGTTTTTGTAGTTTCAATTGTATTTACATAAGAATTAAATTAAAAAACTTATTTAACATTGTATTTAAATAAAACTTATGATGTTTCTGGATTGAATGTTATATCTTTTTTTTTTGGCAGGCAAACTGCTTCTAGGTTTCCATGCTTTTCAGTTTTGTACAGTCTTTATACCCATCAGAAGCACTTTTACAAAAATGGTGCAACTTTTAAAGATGGGAAAGGGCGAGGGGGCAGAGAGAAAAAAAGTAATTTTTTTACAGAAATTTTGTAACCTTTTGCATGTTTTGAATTAATGGCTCTAGTAAGTCCATTCTGTGATTGTGGTAGTTATAACTCCTTTAAAAGATCGGGGAGGAGGAGCGGATATCATATTTCAGCTTTCCAGTGGACAGTTATGTTGAAGGCAAGATAGGTATGTGCTAGAACAAAGCGGCTAGGCTTCTTCCAAATTTTGATTTCAAGGACAAGCAAGGCTTTGAGAATTTTACAGCGCTTGTGAAATATAACTTAGTTCTTCTTTCTACCCCATTGTTCTCTTCAAGTTAGTGGCATAAATCACTCAGTTTCACATGAAACTTTGTATTTATTACTTTTCATTATTTCTACTCTTTGTACTGATTTGCAAAAAACACTAGAATTTGTAATAGGTGGCTGTGGACAGCATAAAACCTGTGAGCACCAACAGCATGATTGAGGTTTTAAAAATTTAGTGCTATTTGACAGGTAAATAGAGGAGCAGTAGTAGAAGAAAAGTAAGAAATGAATGTGTAAATCACCCTGGAAATAAAAATTGGGGAGGGGATCATATTTGATATAAACAGGTGCAGAAATGATTGCACCTGCTGATTTTCAGACAGTATTTGCATCCATTTGTTTCTAACCTGTTTGAGAGATTTCTGGATCGAGTTAATTCATTGTGATTAACTACTATATTAACAATAAGTGCAGTCATCCCTCTTCTGCTCTTGCAATTTCTCTAGTGTGTCTTCATAACCAAGGCTAGTGACATTACGTTGGAGAGTTTTGTTTGTAAGATTTTTTTTTTTTTTGTTAACAAGTGTCTGCTGTTGTCCAACAGCCATATCCTTCTGATTATGTACTTGGGATAGCTAAAGCAGGGTCTACTGCAATATGCTCTGAATCAGTATAAGTGTGCAAGAAGTATCTGTGGGGTTTATTGATTTATAAAAACAGCAACCAAGAAGAGTGAGGAAAAGCAACCTTATAGTGATGCAAAAGTTAAATAGGTGACATTTTGATCACTGCTCTTAACACGGCAGCAGGACTGTAGGTTATTTTTGGTGCTTAAAGTACTGTCACAGGTTCAGGGCCCCATTGTGAAAGATTGTATGCAATCTCCCACATACACACACGTAGACAATTAGCACATGCTCCTCAAGGACTAAATTGTGTCAGACATTAAGAATGCAAACCATTTATAGGATTTTCATCCCTTTGTGCATCTGTTTTGCAAATACAGAACTCAAAGCCATAAGGTGAGATTGTCCATTTCATACTTTTATAGAAGTAGGGCTGCTAAATGACTAGTTTCACTTTATTTAAAAAATAAAGAATGGATAGTAACATAAAAGAAACTCAGCATAAGGAAAAACTGTTTACAGGGCATCACTGATTTTTTTATGTGTAGTCAGAGAATTGTTAAATGTAAGAGAATAACAAACTGAAGAAGCATTGCTTTAAAGTGGCAGTAGGCAAAAGATAATACCGGTGGAAATACAGGTGGCTGTATTTTACTGAGGTTAACTCTCTGAACCAGAAAAGTTTCCTTGTTCAGACAGCTTTGAATTTTTGACACCTTGCAGTTTCATCATTGCAGTGGAGCTGATGTAAAACTGTGTGTTACTCTGAATACATTAACATTACAATGGAAATTACAAGACTTTATAAAGGGTATGCCTTATTAAATTGTCCAGGAATGCTCCCATGTCTGGTGCTGCTGTGCAAATTGTTTTTAAATTTGGCTGTGAATTGCTTTGTAGTAATAATGAAGTTAGGTGAGCTAGTAAAGTACAGTGATGGGGAGCTGCCTGTTGGCAAGTTTAACTTCATGTCTGCTGCTTGGAAAACTGGAGCAAGGAGATGAGGGATGGGGTGAAACCCGCCAAAGGACATACTCCTCAAGTAAGAAATGAAACGTTGCTTCACTTTAAGCAATATTTTACAAAATGACTGATGGTAATAACACCTGGGACCCAGAAGACCAGTCTGACTAGCAACCTGGGACACTGATGTGACACTGCATAAGCCAGTTTTGAAAGCTTGGACGGTATATGCCCTTGGTGAATTTTGAATATTTTGTACTGGGATACAGAGAGAGAAGTGTCTTGTAGGAAGGATTTCATTGTTAGGTCAAGTACTAATAGTGCAGAGACCTTCTCCATCTGTGTCCCATTTTCTCCCTCCCCCTGGCCCAATACTTTCAGAGGCAAATGGAATTCTCTCTTATACGTTGCAGGACTGTGTATTAACATGCTAGCTGTGTAAGCCTCCATCCTACACCACTGTTGCTGTCCTCTGTGTTTTGTGGCATACACTGCCTCTTGTCCAACATCCCATAAGTCATTAAAGTGCCTTCTTGTATTCATTAAGTCCATGGTTCCAAACACAGCCCTGCAACACTGGTTCCTCCCTCCTAAATGGCACCTAGATTGTGTATTTCCCATATCCTGTTCCTTGCATGGTGTCATTTGCTGCCAGGCTGTGCACTAGTGCCTTGGAAATGGTGTATGTTGGTCCACTACAAAGCTTGTTCAGGCTGTGGTTTGCAGTGTTTCTCTGGTGCACTGGTGTGAGTCCTAGAAGATACTCAGACATAGCCAGGGCATTCGATGGGGCGCCTCATCACCTTTGTTTTGGCTCTGTGTCAACCCTTTTGCTGTAGATAGGACCTGGAAGGTTTTCTGTCAAGGGGGTAGTAGTTGGTGGAGGTGAGAAAGAAAGGGAATCAGGGATGCTGAAGCGAGGAGTAGGACAGATGATGGGAAGAATGATGCTAGAGAGGTGGTCTTCATCCATACGTGACTTACGGATTGTGTCCTAATTCTGTAATTTCCACAGCTTCTGGAGTTTTTGCCTCAGGAGACTTAAATGCTTCCATATTCCTGCTATGGATAAGCTGTAATATGCATTTCACATGAACAATAAAACAAATTTTTTTTCATTGAAAAAAATAAAAAATCTGGCTCCTGAAATCTTGTGGATGACACTGCAGCTAGCATTAAGACTATTTTAGGTTCAGTGCTATTATACTTTCATAAGCAAAATGGTGAGGTGTTTTAAAGGCATGTTTTGAGTAGAAGTTTTCCTGTAAAATGAGTGTGCTAGAATAGTGGGATAAAAAAGAAACCAACCAGCAAATTCAGCATGGTTTTGTGAGCTGGAAAATTCTGGGAAATGTATTCCTCTGTGGTTGCATTGATTTAGTGAAAACATCTGCATCTGTTAGCAGCAGAAATGAGATGTCTTTCAGGCTTCTCTTTGGAGCTGTTTAATGAGAGTGCGGAAATACACCTTTCTGTAAGCGAGGTCTGCAGCCAGTCCAGTGAAGAATAGCATGGGGGTCTCACTAAGTACAAGTTATGTTTCTGATAGACGACCTCTGCTGGCCATAGTTATGCCACTTCCTGCTGTTCGTCTCCCATCCTTCTGCAACTTTCCGCCCTAGTCCTTCGCAGCAACTCCAAAGTAAAGGCAGCAGACCAGGTTGTGTCCTCCCTACATGATTTCCCAATTTATGGCCCACTATACTAGCTAAAGCTGCTACTGCTGTTGAGCTTATAAAGGTCCTATTGCAGTGGCTAGAGAGCAGACAGTTCTGCAGCTTGCCTTCTCCTGTCAAGATGTTAAGTGGCTGGGACAAATTTGTTTCTGGTGGTGCTTTACCTCAGTTTTGGATAAAAGTGCATTGGAAGTAACCAATTTTGCATCTTTCTGTGCCATATGGGATCTAAGGAAGAGAATGTTCTAAGGTCATGTTGTCTCCCTGCTTGTGCCCTCCTTACTGAGAGAGTGAGTCAGGGTGTTGGACCAGCCTGAAGATGAAATGGCAATTGCTCTTCTATCTCAGATCTTGTTGCCACCTACCTGCAGAAGAGACAGTTTGTGATATGCCATGACTGGTTTGTTTCCAAGGTAGTCATCCCATGTGCTCTGTACAGGAGAGGGCATATGGTGAGGTGCATTGATTTCTTACAAAGCCTGGCACTGTACACTGTGAGGGACAAAGGTCTTGTCTGTACATCTTTTTCAACTGCAGCTTTCAGTGGCTCTGCTTTCATTCCTGTCAACATCATACCGTGCCCAGGCGAAGCTGTTACTTACATCAATAGAATAAACTGATTTTGCAGGGGGAGAGGAAAGCAGAGCTACCTTGATTACAGAAGTTGCAAATTCCTGTTTGAGGATAATTTGAAACATATTGGCAGGCATGTCTTAAAATGTATTTAGTATGCAGAAAAAGCCTTAGTGGGGTGAGAAAAAAGAATCCTGGAATTGTCTGATTTTTTCCATTTATGATTTTACCACTTGCTTTTGTTTCCTGCCGGAGAAAGAGTTAGTGGTTCTTTGAGCCCATGTGCATTGAGAGGCAACTTCTGATTATCTGAGGTTTTCAAGCCCAGGATGTAACAGTCTGCACACTGAAACTTTAGTAAAAACTCATTAGCAGAGTTTTGACACAGTATGTGAGAATGATGCTTTATGTCACTAATAGCCTGTAGGACACACTAATTTATCCTGATGTATATGGAACTGTTCTACAGTCATTGCTTGAGTGAAGTTAATGAAGCCACTCTATGCTGGTGTAATGAAGTAACTTCTGTTGCTGCCCTGTTTAAGCAACACCTTTTGATTAGTCACTGAGATCAGTTGCAAGCAACAAAAAGAGACAGAAGAGAATTTTCAAGGGCGTAGGAAGGAGCTGTCAGTGTTTTTAGACCTTTTAAAGAATTCTCACCACAGCCATTTAATCAGCTTTCCCCCTTCCCCTAATGCATGCATGTGACTTTAAAATCACATTGAATGATTACTTTTCTACTGTATTAGAAACTCTATATTTGCTGGTACTGTCAGTCATGTCTTCACCAGCAACATGATTTTGTTAGGTTGTGACAAACACTAATGTATGTTCACTGGACATGCTGGCTGTTGAAATCGAGTTTGAGCGAATTAGTTCGAGAACAATCCTTTTTAGTAGCAATTAAGTGTAAATGTTTCTGATGTTGTAGTAGTCTACTACAATATGCAGTGCCAGGCTGCATGGCTTTTAAAATAATTTAGAGGTAATAGTAAAAACTTAAAGTGAAGAAGAATAACAAGATCTGGGTCGTACTTGCTGGAAGTGCTTGTGGCAGTGAAGAGCCATTCTAAACCCATTTAAGTACAGCTATTTTAAATGCAACCAACAGACAAATAAGGACACCTTTGCATGTATTAATGTATTGGGCAAAGAGATGTTTCAATTTGGAGTCTATAGTAACTCCTAGGTGCTACTTGAGCAATAAATGTTGATTAAGTGCCTCATTACAGCTACAATATAGGTTCGTGTTGCCTTGCTCATGCTGCAGTATGCCCAGGGGATGAATGTGAGTTGCATCTTGCCACAAGTAGGATATTGTTTTTACTATGAAGTCAAGGAGGATGTTGTCAGCATTGTCCCTGAAGACATCTTGTGGTATTGGCTGGGAAGCTACTTGGGCTTGTCTGCCCCAGGCAGGTGTGTTCTTTATTTTAATGTGTTTACCATACATTTGCTGAATGTTGGCTTTCATCAAATGTTCTGTTGAAACTTAGAGTGCCAGGTCTATTTGCAGAGAACATATGGATATGCTCTGCTTCCATCTCACTTATTTAGTTTGCCAAACAAAATCTGTTAAAGTACAGGAAGATTGCTTTTGCCAAATGTAGCTGGTCAGTGAGTGATGCAGTTGATTCTTAAAAGAGAAAACCAAAGCACAAGTTTTGTATTTTGTGAAGGCACTTCATCATGTGGAGCTTAATCCTTGATGCAGGCAGAGAATGTACATCAAAGTTAGCAAGAAAAAACTCTGTGCATCAATTATATTTTTTCCATCCTTTATATGTCTCTAGTCATCAGTCCTCTTCTGCTGGTGGTTCTGCTTGGGTTTTTTTTCCCTTCTAGAATGTCAGCACAACTCACTTTTCAATTTCTAAAGCATTAGGTTTCAATTTTGCCTTTAATTTAAAGCCTTACAGCTATGTCATAATAGGAAGATCCCTACAGAAAATAGTAGAAATAGATTTCTCTTCCCCCACCCTTTTTTTTTGTTTTATTTTTGTTTGTTTAAGAGTTCCCTGAAAAAGAGTTGTGAAAAAGAAAAAAAACTCAGCTTTGAGTTCTGGCTGAAAAGCTTTTGGAATGAAATACCATTAATGTTTCATTTATTATAGATTGCTTTTGTTTCAGTTTATAGTTTGCTGCCATTCACTCATGACTTATTTTGCAGTCCTGATATAAGTTCACTCATTGTCAACTGAAGGTACAATTTCTAGATTAACTCTCTTGTAATTTCCCACTCACTGTTAATATCTCAAGCTGGATTACAACCCGTAAGAGCAGCTGTATGATTCATTGTGATCTATTTCCTAGTATTGCTAGAACTTTGGTTATAGCTTTGGTGTATATTGGTATCACAATTCAAGTATTAGTGTTTAACCTTTTCCTTCACCCACCACCTTCTGTTTATCTGTATAAAATTTTTGCATTTGGGGGAAAATCTTGTGTTAGTATTACAGTGAATACACATACCACTAGTAGCTTTCACTAACAAAGAGGTAATAATTTTCTGAAGTCTTAGGGTAAAAGTAATTAAAAGGGAGTCGCCATATGCATTTTGGTGCTGTGTATGGCACAGCTGTGGAAATTGTGTGTCCTGTGCTGTCTACCTGAGTATCCCATCCTGAATGTTTGCCAAAAAAGGATAAGTTAAGGAGGATTGTAGAAAAGATGATGTATTGTTTGTTTCCTTCTGTAGGCTTTCTCAACCCTTCAACCATTTGTGTTTGAGTATTTCGGAGTCACGCTTGACTTCTGTGACATTTTCTTTCATGAACCTTCCCTTGAACCCCTATGGATGTTGAACATTTGTTGCGTACTGCTGTGTGAAGAATCACTCTTCTGTTGCTTGTTTGGGCCTGTTGTATGCTAGCTTCATTGGCTCTCCCTAATTCCTTTATTCGAATAGATGATGTACAGTCAGTGTTCTTTCTGTTTTCCTGTGCTGCTTCTGGCTTTGTAGGCCTTCATTGTGTCCTCATCCTCCTTGTAGTCTCTCTTTTTCTGTAAAGACTCTTCTCTTACTCCATATCTGCTTAGTTTCCTGAAAATATTATGTGAGGGAAATCTGAGTGGGTTTTTCTGGGCTCTCTAGAGAGAGATCTTGCCTCGCAAATGTGCTGGAGTTCTTGGAAGGGCTCAAGCAAGTGTGCGGAAACTATTTTGATTCTTAACATGCTTCATGATTGACCCTGTGAAGTGTTGAAGCTTATAGCTGTCCTCAAATTTACAGTCTTGGAGCATGATAATGGGTACTGTTGGAATGGTCTAAATCAATAGCTTTGTAGGGAGAACTGGTAAAAAGTGCAGCGCAGCAGAAGGCCTGTCAATCTGTGATTGCATCTCTATGGAGCAACAAAAGGTTAAACACAGTTTCCATAGCCCTCTGGTCAGGATGGTTTACAACCCAAATTTACCCACCAGTTCTTTTATTACAAGGCAAAGCTTTCAGTTTTGCATTCAAAAGGATCTAAGAGATTTATGGGTGGATTTGAATGGAATGAATTGATTTATTTTGAGATAGTGTGAACGCATTGTATGTAGTCTGTTTTTCCAGGCTAAATATGTTAGTTGGAAATACTGAAAATAGGAACGTGTTGCAAAAAGCTTTCTGTGCAACTGTCAGTCAGAGGGGATTGCAGAGGGAACAGTAAAGCACTCTATCAAAGTTGAAAGCTTTGCCCTTTCCCTCTGTCCTGCTGTGACCTTCATGAGGGAGCTGCCCTTTGCACCCCTGATGGCAAGCAAAGGTCAGCAATTTTTATGGTTCCATCCCTGTATGAAGTGGGGAACAGAAAAGAAACTTGTACTATTCTGGCAGTTCTAGGCAACATCTGCCTTCAGCAAAATTGGCCCTAATGCCTGGTGAGGCAGCAGGCTATGCCTGCTTGGTCAGGATGCAGATGATTAAACAGAAATGTGAGGAGCTGCTTACAATTGACTACATGAGAATTTATTTTATAAATAAGCTGGTTCATGCAGGATATGTTTTGTGCTGTTAATAAGCAGCTCTCACTCTTCAGTTCTCTGGTGGTTTTTTGTTTTTTAATGATTGATACTTCAGATGGTGGCACTCTTACGAGTGATCGTGAAAGCACTTGGATTAAAGAATTTAACGAGAAAGGTTGTTTTAAAGCAGCTCAAAGATTTCTCGAAAGCTTTTATTTTCTCTTGGCAAACTAAGCTGCTAGCAAACTTGAGCTCTTTTGTGGCCTCTACATGTGGCTGAAACCACCTGATAACTAAACTTTTATTTTGAGACCTTGTGGAAAGATAAATGCTAAATCAGTCATGATAGCTAAAAAACATTCAGGAGTGTGGGTCCTAGAAAGTCAGTTCTTGCTTAGGCTCAAATTATTACTGAATTAAGTTTCCACTGACTGTTCTAGATTTATTTTTATCATCTTTTAAAAGAATTTTTAAATTCCTGACTCTGTCTGTAACATTGCAGGAGAATGGCATCTGTGGTGTTACAATAGAACAACCTTCCCACTGTGTTCTGCATTAAAGAAAACTGCGTGTTTGGATTTTTTCTTCTTGAACTTTTCAATTTCTTCCTTTCCACCCTGTACCTGTACTATGGAAATGCTTCAGCTTTTCACAGCTGTCTTGCAGACCCTTTTCCCCTACATTAATTTGACTTCTTAGGTGCTGGTTCACCCACTTATGAAGTAGCATTTTCTTTTTAAAGTTTATTTGCTGCCTTGATTCCCTCATGCTTTTTCTTGTTTTAATTTCTTCCAGTCCTGAAATGGATGGAGGAAATGAAGAGAGAAAGCTATAGCAATAACAGTTATAAAATGATGTGGAATATAAATGATTGTACAATAGCACGTACCATGGGATATGTCAAAGATTCTCCTAGAATAGATATTTCAAAGCTTAGGGGGATGCATTGAAGTTGATGTGTACAAGGAGTCTTTGGAGACTAGAAGTGGCACCTGAATAGACCTGGAAGGGAAGACCAGAATTAGAGTGACCTTCTTAGGTAGGAAGGTCAGATTCTTGAAACATTTGAATGTGTGTTTCTTAAGGTGATGATGCAAAAAAGACTTCAGCAGTCTCACCTTGTTTGCTGTCCAGGGGAGCTCCTTGGCTGGATGGGGGTTGTAGCTGAACCTTGGTGCTACCTTGAGGCACCAGGTGCTTGCAGTTTATTAGAGGCACCCAACAGAGAAGAGACGAGTACATATTCACAAAATAAGGCTGTATTTCATTGAGGCAGTGCATGATGATCCCCTTGGTGATGCTGTGTGAAAGAGGTCTTGTACTTATGAGTTCTTCTTCTGTTCAAGTGGCTTGTGCTCCTCCTGCTTCCTCACAGCAGCTTTGGTATTTCACAAGCTAATCTGAGACTCTGTTCAAGTTCCTGAACTAAAGGAAAATGATCCCTGTCACCTTCCAGTTCCCTTTAAATGTTTCTTCCCCTTCCCCTTCCCCTTCCCCTTCCCCTTCCCCTTCCCCTTCCCCTTCCCC
>WYDI02029914.1:0-17666 GCA_009867235.2 Psittacus erithacus
TTTCTTTAAAGGAAACTCTAGAAATCTCCATGCCTGGTTTTAGGTTTAAATTATCACATAACATATATGACATAATAATGACCACATCTGATGTATGGAATCCCAGTAAACTGATCTTTTGAGTGCATCTGTCTGTGCACTCTGCTTACAGGAGCAGGATATACCATAAACTTTTGCCTTCCATGTGGATCCAGCAAGTTATGGACTTCAAAATCACTTATGCCTGGGGACAACCCAGCCATCTTTTTGATGATGGAGTAAGGTCCAGTAAGTGTTTCACTGTAAAGTGAGATCAATTACTTACTTAAATTAGTGTTCACACAGCTGTAACATTCTTTACCTCCAGGTCAGACAAGTACATAATTCTTCTCTGTCTTCGAAAACCATCAAAGGTTTTGCAGCTTTAAAGCATTTGCTTTAAAACCATAACCCTCATTGATCACTACAAACAAAGGTAAAAACAACAGCACACAAAGGAGTGGGAGATCTGAAGAGTGTGATGTTAATTCCCAGAGGGAAGGAAATCCACTTCCAGAGGAAGATCCCTCAACAGACTCTTGGTTTCAGCGTCCTTTTTGCAATATCAGATACATTAAAAAAGGTCTGTCTTTCCATGGTTCAGATCCAACTCCTACACTGAAGTGACTTCTACAAAGGTCATGTTACAGGTGTGAAGGAGATTTCTGTAATTTGGCCATCTTTGCGATGATTTCTCACACCACTTCCCATGTGTGTGGTAAGCTCCTCTGATACAATTTTCATACAGGTGGAAAAGATGTTTTCAAGCAAATTCCTTTCTCAATCTGAACATCTATTTAAATGCAAACAGATTTTTTTTCCCCAGAAAAAACACCTAGCAAATTAAAACATCTGGGTTATAGTTTGCTGTAACATCTGCAGATTACAAAATGCATGTTTGCTCTCAAATTCAAAGAGCCCTTGGAACTATGCTCACTAAAAACATGAACTGAAAGATGGCATACGGTTAGCTCCTTTTTTTATTTTATTTATAAAGTTGTTTGTGAGATATTAATACACTTAACTCTGAAATCTACAAATCTGCCCCTGAACAGAAACACTAGCAAAGCAGAACAACTGTTAAACACTTCCACTTAGGTTACATTCTATTTTAACAGCCTTCAAGAATTTTGCAACTGTACTTCAACCTGAGGTAGTCAGACTCACACAGCCAAAACATCTCATGAACACTGCGCTAGAGGACTGCGCAATTCAAGCAGAGATATTCTGTATTATAAGATAAACGACACTACTGACAGATACAACAGACAGACACGGGGTGTCTCATCCACAAATCTCCCTTTCCTAATGCTACCTTTTCATAGAATCAACAAGGTTGGAAAAGATCTTTAAGATCATCAACCTTTACCTGAGCACTGCTAAGTGCTAGACCTTATTACTTTAATCCTTACAGCAGATACTAACAGCACTGTGGGTTTCGTTGCTGTTCAGGGGGTTTTTAGGTAATGCAGAAAGATCGAAAAAGAAAAAAGGACTACATGTACAGGTATAGCAGAATGACCCACAAACGTGGAGAAGGGGTAGGACACGCAAGTAATGAATGTCTATGACAGCAATTGTCATATTTCCCCGTGAAGTGTGTGTCTGTGTATCACTAGGCATAGACCAGCTAAGCAATAGAGAAGGGTCTTAGAAGAGAAGAGAAAAACAAGACCTGGTAAAGTTAAGGGCAATTATAAAAGGAAGGAAAAGAGCTGGTGTCAGCTTCTGAGCATATGTGCACTAGACTTTGTCTGCTGCAAGTCACAGCTCTGCAGTCACCTTGAAGCTTCCACCTTCAGCTGCACCTTTCTCTTCACTGTGCCTGTGGTCAGTCTGTGGGCTCCACATGCTGCAGATCCCATGCCAACCTCAAACCCACACCAAACCACGCCTTGGCACTGAAGGATGGGCACAGGGCAAACAGGGAAGAAATGAGGCTCCACCTCAAATCCATCACCTCACAACAGGGCAATGACAACTTCACCACACAGTTGCTACTTGAGCCAGTTCCTCTTCCTTCTCTGTACGTCTGAACCATGCAGCAAATCAAGTTCGGAGAGACTCTACAAATCAGTGGCTCTTAAAATCTTGATACTGGCAGTAAAGAAATTATAACAAGAAATGTTGTTCAGCAGGTTCTTATTGTCAATAGCAACAGAGGACAGGACAAAGCTGTTAATCCTATATTAACAGAGCTTACAGAGAACACATGCTTCTACTCACACATGCATCAAACATCAAGAAGAAACTGTAAGGCCATTGCTTGTCAGTGAAAACATGTGTTCCACAGTAAGTTTATTAACATTTGGTCCAGTCGAGAACATGTCAAGTAACCAGACTTCCCATATGTCCCCACAGGTTTATTTTGTATCTGGCAGCTCTCATAGTTCATAAGTCATTCTAGTAAGTACAGCTCCACCACTGCACTCCATTTTCTTATGCTATTTCTACCTATCCCTTAAAAGGAACTGGTCTCCCACCTCTATATATGCAAGCTTAAATCTTCCATCAGTTACCAAGACTTGCTACCACCTGTAGATTCACTCTTAACATTTCTCAAACTTCATTTGGGAAGGGAAATCAATACAAAATATTTTATTCCAAGAGAATGTTAATGCCATGGTCTTACAGAGTATGTATTACAGGAAATTAAGTCAGCATTATATTAGTGTCAGTCAGAAGAAGATCTTTCAGATTAGGTGGATTTCACTGAAAGAACTGTTGATACTCACTGTCTAGACATTTGTGACAAATGGTATTGTGCTGACATAACCAACAAGAAGAATGAAGAGGATAGAAAATACCCTGCATCAGCATACAAAGGACTTTGAAACATAAAAGTTAGCTAAAAAAAGAACAAAGCCTGAACAAAACAAATTGGTATTTGTTACTGCCAGAGCTGCAACCCACCACATCGTATTCCATTCTCTTTGCTTGAGATGCAGTAAAAATTTCTTGCAAAAAACAAAAATAGTCTTACTGAAAGCATGTAACTAACTGTTTTAGGCAGCAAACACTAACCAGATCAGCACCTCAAAGTGTGCAAAACCATAGTCTTGATCTCTCTCCTACTCTGCATAAATTGCCTGCTGTGTCAGCTGAACTTGCACAGAGTCAAGACACTCAATAACCTAAAGATCACCATTTTCTTCTGCTTCTCCATCAAAAGACTTGATTGGCGTGGTAATAGCTATTTGCACTACCACAGAGCTGGAAAGTAAAATTGGCAGCAAGATTTGCTCTCCCTGAAGACAGCAGAGGCTGTGAAGCAGGGAGCTGCAGCTTTGTTTACCTGTCTCCCTGCCAATCAAATCCTGAAATATTTTCCATGAAGGCAGTAGCACAGTGAAAGCAGCATTCCAGCTGGCATCTAAATAACTCTGCTGTAGCTAAAGCTACCACAATCACTGTGGAGATCCATACAGGACAGAAGTCAAGAGGAAAATAGAAAGAAAACTGGCATATAGGAGAAGAAAAGCATCAAAAAACGGCTTGAGGTAAGGGAAATATCCGTAGTTGTGGAAGATAAGCGGATCTCCCACACTGTAAGTTACTGAAGCCAAAACTAGCAAGTCTGGAGGAGAGGGGAGAAAGGAGGACTGGGGTATTTATATGACCAAATACTACCAAATATCAAGATGTGACCTGATACCAAGACACATAAAGTACCTAAACAAAAGCTAAAGGGACAGTAGATCCAGCAATTCCTGTTAAAAATGAGAGTTTGGGCACACAAGTACTGGAAGACCATGAATTACTCAAGACAGTTCTAATGCCTCTGGACCCATTTAACCACAGAACCTGCAAATAATTAAATGCATAGCTTATGCAGCAATAGCCAAATCGATCAGAATTGGTTTTGAGTGGAGGAATTCTACCTTTGAGTCTTCGCTTGCAGTCAGCAGGTTGCAAAGTAGAGCAGAGCTTTTCCAGGTTCTCACTCTCTGCACAGTGCATTACAAAGAAGAGTCTCCAAAGCATATTGCTGGACAAGGTTTCATAAGGCATCTCTGACATGAACAACCAGACTCCCAATCTGTTGGATTTGAAAAGGCAGAGGGAACAGTTTCACCCTGATAAATCCCAACATTTTAAAAGAAGACATATGCACATATCTCTTCCATGTAACAGAATTAGCAGTGTGAGGATGTGTCTTGCTAACTCTAATTCTGAGTTAACCTCATTTTGAACTGAACAAGAGCTTCTGTCAGGTGCCAAAATTCAAGGCATAATTCCTCTTCATCTTGATGCTGCCAGTATGCTGCAAAATCCTGCATACTGGACTGTTATTTAAACCATTAAGTATACAAAACCACCCCAACCCCCCATTTCAAATATCTAACTCCTCCAAGACAAAGCCAGCATCAATCCCATGAGACAGCCTACCTTTTTGCCTTCAGAACATGTAGAACAGCTCTAAAAAACAACTCATCAAATTCCAGCTGCAATTTTTCCACAGAGTAGGGGTGTGATACAGATCCATATTGTTTATCACTGCTAACATACTGGGCCCAGTGGTCACTCACATGACAAAGTGTCATCCTACACAGCAGAACAACCAAGTGGAATAAGGATTATCAAGTATGTCATCACAGTATGAATACACAGACAAATGCAACTAGATCAGAGGCATGTTCAACATTTTGTCCTCTGGTTTCCAGAGATTTCTATGTAAACAGCATTAATCTAAAATTCCTGTGTTCCTTGGTTTAGCAAGCAAACAATGCATAATATTCTGTTATACCAAACTAGTTTGTGTATGAACTTTGTTTGGAGCCTTAACGTAATCATAGAATGGTTTGGGTTGAAGAGACCTTAAAGTTGCTCCGAGTCCCATCCAACTTAATCCTACATGGCAACACATGCAAAAATCTTATACAGGAATAATTATACTAAGAAAGTTACTTCTGTAATAAACACAAAGAAAAACGAGGATTTTGTTTCTTTGAGAACACACTCATAGAAACCATATAAAGTGACTGCTAGAGATTCAAAAATAAAGAGCAGCTCCTAGATTGCAATGACATTTACTTACTTCGACCATATGATGATTTTCAAGAAGCACATTAAAAGCACTAAATCTGGACAACAACAGAAAGCAAACACTGATATTCATTATACAAAGGAGTGATTTGAGAAACTGTTGGACTTGAGTGTATTCTCAAGACAGGCCTAAGCATATCCCTCATGGAAGTTAGCCTGGTATTCTACAGCTCATCCAGCTCCTTTGTACCCACAGCATTTAGATTCTGCAGTTCCCCGGTTTTAGAGTGAAGAACCCTGAAATTACATATTACCAGACTGCTATCCCTAAACTGACCAACACTCAATGCAAAATCTACCCAAGTTCTGATTGGGGCTTTTTTATTTATTTTGGTTTGTTTGGGGTTTCTTTAAAACACTTTAAACCAGAACCGTATGAAAAAATTTAATCATGTCACAGAGAAAATATTGTCTTACTTGATCAGCTGACCAATTCGCTTCACAAACTGTCGGTACCGTGCTCTGTTAAATGTTTCCAACCCTGCAGACAGAAGTTCCACTAAGGAATTTGCAAATGCAAAAATCTTCATCATCTCCTGGGGAGTTGTTTTTTCAGGAAAATAAGCACCTAAGACCAAGACAAAAAAAAAAAAAGAAGAAATGAAGAGGAAAAAGAAGTGTGAATTCTGGATTTTTAAAGTCACTTAACAAGCATTCAAAGAAACAATTCTCCATAGATCAGGCAAACAGCTCCTTGGTTGCTAGCTACCTAGTGAACTCGAATTTATGTTTTGTTTATGAAATAAACAATACCTGTTAAGTGTGAAAGTAAAAATAAAACTATGCTTGTTATACGACCTGTAGCATGCAATTATTTTGTACCTGTCCAGAAATTCAGCAAAATAAAGAATTACTAAATAGAAAAAAAAAAAAATCACAGTGACATTTCAACTAAAAAGCAAAGGAGCAAAATCATTTCTGAAAGCACATCTGTGAGTGTAACTACCAAGCAGATCAAAACTAAGAGAAAGGACTCTGATGTTCTGCATGCTAGTATGGCTACAAGTATGTAAGTCATCCCATACACATGGGATAACTTTCGTCTCATCTATTTAGTCTGTGAGCTGTGCAAAGTTTCATTTTTATTTCACTCAGACTCTCATAATGCAGCAGTATTCTTGGCAGTTTTAATCATTAATACAATTAGAGTAAGCAAAATGAATAATAACTCCTTAGCAGCTGATTTACCTCCAGACTTAAACCCAAGGAACTGCTGAAAGAGTTCATGAAACGGAAACTGAGACAACAGGGCAATTAGATCATCTTCCAAAAGCAGAATCCAGCTTGTTTCAGGATCTTCATCCTATAGACAAATACAGTTACTTTAAGTAGCTTTACAATAAAACATATTGTAAAAGGGCATTGCTACTGTGCTAACTTCATTTTGCTTGTAAGAGAAAAACAAAGAAAGCACACATGAACTTTGTATGTTCTTATATAAAAATCCTCATCAGTTACAGAACGGAACTAAAGGCAATGCTATGTTAGTCCAACACAGGTTCTGAAGGGAAGTTATCCAAACATATGTCTACTGCCATGCTACTTTCGCACACAGCAGCTCAAACATTCAAATCCTATCAGTAACACTCATTCTGGAAGCTCCACTATCTACAGTTATATCACAGAGATAAAAGAAGAATACAACAGATCAAAGTTTTGAATGATGTTATTTAACCAGATAAGTCAGCTTTTTTTCTCCATTTCATTAAAAAAAAAAAAAATCAATACAATAAACTGAGCAAAAGCATAAAGGGAAAAGAGAAAGAAGTCTTTTGCTGTACCTCTTCTCCTCCTTCATCTACCAGGGTCCAGTTCCCAGATTCTTTCCCAGATGAAGAGGAACTTTTCCTTTCGGTTGGTTTCATATGGCACATGAAGTCCACCCGATTTCTGATTTGAAGTGAAAAATAAAGTTTACAGAAAATTAAAATTCTGAATTAAGTCATCTTTTATTTAGGAGGAGATATTAGAAAAACAAATACAAGAAAAACAATTAACAACTATGTCAGAAAGCAGCCCAGTGGAAAGGAACCTGGGGGTGTTGGCCAACTGCCAACAGAATATGAGCCAACAGTTTGTCCATGCAGCCAAGAAGCCCAACAGCATCCTTGTCTGTATTAGCAACAGCGTGGCCAGCAGAGCCAGGGCAGTGACCATCCCCCTCTACTGGGCTCTGGTGAGGACACACCTCAAATCCTCTGTTCACTTCTGGGCCCCTCACTACAGGAGCAACACTGAGGTGCTGGAGCAGGTCAAGAGAAGGGCAACGGAGCTGGTGAAGGGCCTGGAGCACAAGTGTGATGAGGAACAGCTGAGGGACCTGGGGGGTTTAGTCTGGAGAAGAGCATGCCTGGGGGGACCATACTGCTCCCTACAACTACCTGACAGTACGTTATAGTGAGGTGGGGGTCATCTCATTTCCCCAGTAACAAGTGACAGGACAAGAGAAAATGGCTTCAAGCTGCACCAGGGGAGGTTTAGACTGGAAATCAGGAAGGATTTCTTCACCAAAAGGCTGAATGACATAGTTCAGTGGAGGACTTGTCAGTGTTAGGTTTATGGTTGGACCCAATATTCTTAAAAGTCCTTTCCAACCTAAATGATTCTATGATAACCTTGGTCCCTCAAGACTCACACAAATATGCTGTATTAAGTAAATGATCTCCCAAGCAATATTCTGAGCAATGTAAATTGCTACCAGCCATGTACAGAAGCACAGGTAAACATGCAAGAACCAACACTGGTCTTGCACACATGTAAGAATATGCCTTAAAAAAAAAAAAATCAGAAGAAGGATATCATACTTCAGAAGATGTCCTGTACAACAACCACTTAGGGCTATCACTCACTAAGTCAAACACAGTGAGTGCTCCAGTACACAACATTCATAGCTGCATTAGCTGGACACCACATCAGTGCCAGTAAGACTAGTTCTATGTATGCTGAGCCACCACAACTAACAACCTTCCAGGAAAGAGCTGCCTCAAATCAAGTCAGCTTCAGTTCCATGCACTAGATCACCTTATGTCTGAGATACTGACCTTCAGATTCTATACCACATAAATACTTAGCTGCTCAGAGACAACAGAAAGTTAAACAAATGTCCAGAAAGGTTATATAAAGCTTAAAATCCTAACAACCAACTTCCTTCTAACCTGAGATGTATTGGCAGAACTCCACAGAAAGTGCCACAAAACTCCAGCATAGTATCACTCTCCAGATCTTAAATTCATACTCTGATAAAACTTGTATTTACTTTTTAATACATTCATATTAAGATATCGATCTCACAAACCAAATTCAGTATTCAAATTTGTTCCTGACATGCAGCACCTGTAACAGACAAGTCTCAGCTCTTTAACCAGTAAGCACAGACATTGTGGAGTCTCTACGTTAGAGTATCAACAGTTGAGAGCACACTCCAGATACCTTAAGTCAGCCCTTGTTCAAAACACAAGCATCAAAATGCACTGGCAATACTCATGCCCTCAGAACACTTGTTTCTCCAGGCAGCTCTAGACAAGAAACATGAAAATAAAACTCTCCAAAATAACAGCTTCCAGTAAACAGGAACCCCACTTAACTAAGGGTCAGGGTATCAAAATCACTATGACAGCTCTAAATACCAGCAATTTAATTTTGACATTAAAACTTGTGCAGAGAGGAAGGCAAATGATATATTTAATCTGGAGCACATAAGTGCTTTCACTAATGACTGATTTCATTAACTAGCTTCTCCAAGCACCAAGTATTACTTATAGATAAAAAAAAAGGGATGAAAAATAAATTAAGAAGCTCAACCAGCAAATAGACCAATTTAGCAAACCCTTCACTCAAGTGCTTTTGTTGCCAAGACAGTACAATGAACAGGCCACTGAGCAAGGAAAGAACCCACAGTAACAAAACATGCAGGTATGTCAGTCTTCATAAGCTATTTGACAGCTGAAAGCAAGCTGCATCATACCATGCACAGTAGGAGAATGTACTGCCAGGGCTGTGTTTTTAAGATGAATGAGTAAAAAAACAGTTTTATTTAAACTGCAAGTTTCTTACTTGTGCCTGCTTTTATGACTGCCTGCAATGAACTTTCAAAGTTTACAAGGAGATCATATGTCATGTTTTTCACTCCTAAATAATCAGAACGTATTTATAAAATCATATTCATACTTACTTGACAGGAGACATAAGCAAGGCAAGAGACTGCATGAAATGAAAGACACCTGATGGATTATCCAAGACTTTGATCTGAAATTATTGCAAAAATCTAAGTAAATATAAATTAGCCAAATAAAGGGCAAATTCATTTTATCAGAGAAATTCAAAATTTGTGCTTCACTTTTTTCCACTATCTTTTCATTGATACTAAAAAGTATCTGTCCAAGACAGTTCCCACATCCTAGAGAACATATTTCTATGACAAAATAATTGCAGTTGTTCAAAAGCAGTAGTTATAGAAATTAAAGGAGCAAAGGAAAAATAACCATCAAAAGCTCCACAAAAGAGGCATCTTCTCTCTTTGTTTCACACGTACTGCTGGGCACCAGAGGAAATGGAATGTTGAGCACAGGGGAAGTTAGGATCCCACGATGCGAGGTTAACACTTGGGACACCGTGACCTTAAGGGTCTTTTCCAACCTCAGTGATTGTATTATACCGTTTTGTTTCATCGCTTGCTTTCCCCCTCTTTGTCTAATTGCAACCCTTTTCCTACAGCTACATTTCAAATATCTTCCCCCCTTGGAGGCGAGAAAATGCTCTCTGCAAGAATGTCCTGGTGCCTTTGGATATCTGCACTCCCTGTGATTTATACAGTGAGCTCTTTCCCCTGAACTTAAAATTACCCAATAAACTTTCAAAGGAAACCAGTCTCATTTCACTATTCAGAATACAGAAATCAGTTCTTCCTCAGCCCTTAACACATCAATCATAGCCATCCCCAATCTCACTTTTCTTATATAAGGTTGCTGCGTCAAGTCTGAACATTCTTTCCTTTTCTTAGAGAGCATTCCCAAAACCTGCTGCTGTTCAAGGTCCTTCGAGGTACACCACAAGTCCTTGACTCCCTTTCATGTATTTCCCTGTTAACCTGCTCGTGGTTGGGCTAACATCAGTAAATACATCGCCTGACAAACTCCTCACTGTAAAGCTAATTCCATATGCCTGGAAAGAGCGTCAGCATAAGGAGCTGATGAGGCACAAGACACTTCCCTCTCTTTCCCACTCCTCTCCAACTTTCTGACAATAAAGAATTAAACATTCACACCTGAATGAATGGACAAGCCCATTCACTGATCCCAGCTGGACACCGAAGGATGTGGTTTAAGAGGAAGAAATGGTCACCTGGACAGCCAATTCTTTGCAACACAGACACCTGAAGGGAAGAATATTGGAACCCTGTGAACAACTTCAAGGCTCATTCCTTTACAGTATTGCTAATTAAGAGTAATATTGTGTTTTCATTTCTTTTTCCCATGCTTTCTAACAATCCTCAGTTTTCAGAGCAAGTTACAAGAGAACAATATTTAAGTCTGCTTGCTCAGCTTAGGAGCTACAAATCATTTTTTTTGGTGTATAAAATTAATTACTTTGAAGTTTCATTAAAAACTAATTCACTTAGAAATAAGCAGAACAGAAGTTTCTCAAAAATTACAAGTTTAATTAGTTTTAACTTCAAAAATAAAAGCATAATGAACATTGAGCCTGTGAGCAGTGTTGTCAGTGAGCAGTGTTGACTGCTCAAATGCCAGCCCTCATTAACACTCCTGGACCTCCACTGAGTTCATAAAACAAGGGAACTCATTCTAAAGATTCACTAACAGATTCTGTTCCTCAAGTAGAACAAACCCCCAGAAAATCACTGCATGTGGGACAGTGAGAAAACCAGTAACACTTGAAGAAATCACTTCCAAATTCGTCTCATGTGCTGGATCAGATACATCCATGCTTACTCCCTTACCAGTCTCTGCAGCCACATGAGAAGGTCACTCTGGAACTGAGGATCTTCAATAACCCTGCGAGTAAAACTGAAAAGGACGCTGATACACTCCTTCAAGTGGCCCAAGTCTGAAGAAAGATTTTCTGACTGCTTTGAAACTGTAAATTAAAAAGAGAATTAAGGAACTTTGATGAGCAGCTCTCAGAATAGTTGTGAAAGTAGTGGGTTTGGGGCTATATTGAAAACTTCCTCTCTGTATCTATAGATACCAAGATATTTCAACACAGCTGCTTGCTAAATCTGACAAAGAACACTTACATAGAGGACTTCATGTAATCTTATAATTAAACACCAGACACTAATTACAGGAAGAATATACTATGGTTACTCTCATAAAAGGCCTTCCCTTCACAGAAACTGTACAAACCATCATTTACTATGCATATATACCACCTAGAAGATGGGGACAAAGGGAGGAGGAGCAGGAAGGATAAATGTCCAGGGCAGAAGGGGGGAGGAATACCTTCAGCAAAAATATTATACTGGAACAAATCCAAGTAAGTAATACACCTAAGATGAAAACCAAAAGGATTTCTAAGTACTAGCACTGCAAGATTTCAAATGGCCTCCAAGAGGCAGTAAAACAGGAAGAATACCCAGCTGGTTTTAGAATTGTGCATAATCAGTTTAGAAAAGGCACCGTATTATACACTGCCTCTGACAACAAAAGACTGGAGTCCAAGTGTCCTATCCCACCTGGTGTGAAGAAGAAAGCATTCCTGAATTCAGCTCCCACTCTCGAAGTGGATAATGTAACAACACTTGAGATTTTCCTGTCAGAACAAAGTTTCTTTGATCCCTACATGAGTTCAGCAGGTTTTAGTATCAGAAGAGAAACACTTCAGTAAACAAATTCTACTGCAAGACTCCAAACTGCAGGTGTTCAAGGTGCTGGGCACCCTGAACAGCATGAAGAGTGATCCAGACCCAAAAACACACCTTGTTCCTGCTGCTGAAGAGCCACTGATCTCAGGAGGGATGAGCTGCTGAGCAACCTGTAGACATATGACTCCACCTGCAACCGGGACAACACCGAAGTGTACGAGTGCAGTGCCAGTGTCTGATGCACGTGCTCTGCTTTGGCTTCTAATAGCTTTTTCAGTTCCCCCAACACACTGTCATTCAGCTCCACTGTCTGGTAGCGATGGTGACCTGTCACTTTGCACTGATCTGCACAGACACCCTGGAAAGAGACCAATTATTTCATGTAAGTGGTTCTGCCATTTTCTTGGGTCAAGCATGCTTACAGAAATGAACCTTGACATACCACTCCTCGATTTCACCTCTTTCATAAAAGGGGGACAATACATAAGCAAAAAAGACAAATATTTGGGAACATTTTACATACTTTTCAGAGCTCCTGATTATGGAAGATTCACATCCCTGACTTCTGAAAAAATAACTCTATAAGCCCTCACTAACTTAAGTTTTAGAAACAGACCTGAAGTGACTTGTCTGTATCACTGACAGATGTGAACAAAACCAAGTCTCATTCCCCTGCTTCTTTACAGATTTCAATAAATATTTGGATCTGGTATTTTACAGCTAACATATGTACTGAAACAAGACATATATTTGTTTCTAAGCTCCCAGAGCTGAGTATTTGTAGCAATTCTCCATTTTATGTTTAAAATTTTGAGATGTTAACTGCACAGTAACTTTTTCCCAAACTGGAATTAAAAGCTGAGGCCAACCTTCCTTTGCCTTGTCTCTTGGACTTGATGATCTTAAAGGTCTCTTCCAACCTAGCTGATTCTATGATATCTTAATTCTTCAGCACAAGAAAGCTACAATCCATAACATTCCTTTTTTTCTTTATGCAACAGAAAACATACTGCAGAAGCAGTGCTTTGGAAGCTTAGCTTGAATACCCCAGCGTTTTCTAAGTTAGTAGAATAAGAATTTTAAATTAGAATCATAGAATAGTTTGGATTGGAAAGGACCTAAAGATCATCCAGTTCCAAGCCCACTGCTAAGCAGGGACACTCACACTAGGCCATGTCACCCAAAGTTCCATCCAAATTAGTGTAAAGACAATTATTCTGGACATACAATAAATACACAGTGAACTGGAATGCAACAAAGCAAGCAACAAGCTTAGCCAACTGTATGATAACCAGTGAGGATGTATGAGTGAAGTCAAAATTGCTTTCAGTGTAGAAAGTGATCAGCACAAAACTGAGAGTCCTGCGAGGTTCAGTGTTGTTCCCCGGTAAAAAGGAAAATTCACATGCGTTCAGTGGATGTCTCTCAGCGTCTCAGTTCTGAGGAACTGCACAGGAAAAGCACTACACTCACAGAAATAGTAGTAAAAGCTACCACATACATCGGTATTTAGCACCCTTGGACAATTCTGGTGACATACTGGCTATAAACAGCATCAGAGCGCCAGAATAATTTCATTCACTCCCACTGTAACATCCGGTTCCAAAGACAAGTGACACAAAACGAGTCTGGGCAAAAACTTTTCTGATGTATGTCCCAAAACACTCACCAAAGCCCTCTGGTTTGCAGACAGAAAGGCTACAGAGAGCCATGAACACCCTCAAAGTAGCTAAAACTACACCTACGCTTATGAGCAAACAGTTACTGGAAGTGGATGGACCTCATGCTCCCTCTGCTTTGAGGCACAGGGTTGGCCAAAAGCATGACTCAAGCTTTTCTGCAGCTGCCACCTGTGACAGCAGCATAGCCAGGAATGACATCAATGAAAACTGTCACTACAGGCAGCAAGGCAGATGGGACATCACCACTACAGTCACTCTGAAGTCCTCCTCCACCACGTATGTCCTGCATCTACTTGGAGTACTGTGATATAAAACTCACCCCATGCTACAGGCAGAACTGTGTGTACACAGCTTATTCTGACTGACTAGAGAAACAAGCCTGGCTCCAAACCGAGACCACTGACTGAGAACCCAGCTACCCTACACCTACCAGGGTTAAAATAACAAACTGTCTTAAATCTAAACAGGATGACACTGTGAATTGCTGGGCGGCAGTGGAGAGACTGAAAGCAAAAGCAACCATCTCTTTCAAAACAAAACAGCTTAAACACGATCAACTTGACAGTAAGTAAACTTAATGCCTGGAATCACATCCAAATAATTAGGGTTCAAAAATGGCTTTGGCATCAGCACCTGCACAGTTTTTTGTTCTTCTTTAAAAGTCCATAATCTCCCCTTAATATTTTGGCAGTCTGTAGTCATAGTCTGGAGCTCTGCCTCAGCTAGCAACAGCTGCTTCCTGCAGCGCATGTAGTTCAGGAGCAGCTCATAGAACTCGTGCCTGTCCTGATGAGCAACACTTTCAAATTCCTCCGTGTAGGAATCAACGTTCTCCAGCCATGAACATGGCTCAAAGATTTTCAGCTGTTCCCTGGTAAATGGCACTAGCTCTGGCTCAGTGGGCAGCTCTGGATACAGCCTTTCATTGTGCAACAGTGGTTTAACTGCTATTATGGTTGGTCTCTCATAGGACAGTTCAGCTGATAAGTCTGGATAAACTGGTTTGAATACTGGCCGCAGAACACGTGCTTTGGATTTCTCAGAGAGCTGTAAGACGCTAAGAGGGAGCTTCTCTGAAGAACAGACAAGAGGACTTTTAACTTCCTGTGCATTTTCAGGTCCTTTATCCTGTACAAAGCCCCCGGCTGTCTGCAACCCAGCAGCACTGGAATGAAAGTTACTACTCAACATATCAGAGTTTCCTGATCTGCTAGCAACCACCTCCATAGGGCTGTAAGGTTTGTCCAATTTGCTTTTTCCCCTCTTCTCAACATCCCCCTCACATTCCTCATGGAAGGTATCAGCTCTGAGCTCTTCCGCATGCGTGGGAGGCTCCAGAATCGCTGTCGAAGACCCTTCATTTGCTGAAGATAAATTACTCTGGGTGACATCACACACATCACTTCTGGGTTCTCCTTCCTCCGCTTCATCATTGAGCCGAATTTCGGTAAATTCTCCAGGATGCTTCACTTGCACTTTATTGGCTTGAGAAGACACTTCTGCCACAGGAGGGAGGAAAACATCATCAGACGCTTGTACCTGGGTCTCCTCACTACTTCTCTTCTTTTTTTCCTAGAGGAAAAAAAAAACAAACAAAAAACAAAAAACAAATAACCAAAAAAACCCAAACATAATTAACAGTGTCACTATGAGGTTAAACTCCCCCCAAATCCCACCACTGCCAAAACTAGTGTCTGTCAACATCACAACTCCAAAAGCCTCCTCTTTAACACATTGATTTTCATACTATTAAAGGTAAAAACAAATGTACCACCCAGATTAATGTTCGTTAGCTGCCCTTTGAAGCCTATCTATAACTGTCTATTTTCTTGGTCAGTTCTTAATCAATGCTTCAACATTTCTACAAAAGAAGCTATAAATATCACAGGACAGAATGCTTCATTAACATAAAATAATCAAAGTAACAGCACCTTGACCATTAAAAAAGTCAGCAGGTATCACTATATTACAAAAAAAAAAGTTATTAATGATTTACCTTAAGTTTTACAGAAATATTTTAATAACTAAAAAAATATTTTCAAAAAGGTAACTTCAGAACAAAGAAGGTCTGAAATGCACCCACCAACCTCATTCTAAAGCCATCGTAACATCTGTACAATTACTGAAATACCTATTTTTAACAGGAATTACATGCTAGAGATGTAGAGAAACTTGGCAATGACATTAAAATTGCAAATCAATTGCCCGCTTTCAAATTAAGATCAGTTTTGTGATAAATATATCCCATAAACCCAGTCTTAAGGTGCAGATTAGCCTTCTTCCCAAAGAACAGCATGGGAAATAATGTAGATGAGATCAGCAATGGGTTTCAAATTTGTAAATCAGATGCTAATTTCTGCAAGATAAAATTAGCAAAGTGTTTTGCCAATTTATAAATTGTTTGTGTACACCTACCAGTTTTTATGGAGCAAAACTCAGAAGAGTGGTTTACAGCACTCCAGTTTTGGAGATAATATGACAAAGAAATCAGCTGAAGCTCAGAAAAGCTCTCAGCATTCCTCCATAACTAGGGAAAATATGACAGAACTTGCTTACAGCATCACATATACTTTCACTAAACACAGAATCATAGAATCATAGAATAGTTAGGGTTGGAAAAGACCTTAAGATTGTCTAGTTCCAACCCCCCTGCCATGCGCAGGGACACCTCACACTAAACCATGCCACCCAAGACTCTGTCCAACCAGGCCTTGAACACTGCCAGGGATGGAGCATTCACAATTTTCCTGGGCAACCCATTCCAGTGCCTCACCACCCTTACAGTAAAGAACTTCTTCCTTATTTCTAACTTGAACTTCCTCTGTTGAAGTTTGAATCCATTACCCCTTGTACTGTCACTACAGTCCCCAATGAAGAGTCCCTCCCCAGCATCCTCATAAGCCCCCTTCAGATACTGGAAGGCTGCTAGAAGGTCTCCATGCAGCCTTCTCTTCTCCAGGCTGAACAGCCCCAAGAACATCTGACATGACAGGAAAACAGCTCACATCTAGGCCCTAGCTAACCTCCATCTCAAGCCTAATTTTCCTTAACATATGTTAACAGCTGCTTTAAAAAACAGCAATACACTGGCCTTGCTTTCAGATTGTGTTTTCCAGTATCCAATCACAACACAGTTCTGACACACCCCAAGGATAACTAAAGCGACAGGTGAGAGGTTAAAAACAGATCCACACTGTTCCTTAAATTCAGACTTGCTGTTACAATAAATATCTCCTGACAATTAACTCAAGGTCAGTAATTTCCACAGCATACTTTATCACTAGATCATACTCTGACAGTGTGCTGAATCATAAACTTTGCAAACAATCCTGCTCCTTTCCCTGCTACAACCTCAAAGTTCCCTGCTGCAGACCTCATACAGAAAAACCTCCCTTTATCTGTCAGCAGCATACTGTACTCCTCCCAAATGCCACTGTTAGATAAAATGGCTGTCTTTCAAATTTATGAAGTTCCTTTCAGTTCCCAAATTCCAAGGGAAAAAAAAAAAAAAGCCATAATTGTTAACAGGGATTTCATCTGAGAAAGGATAACAGCAATCAGGTTCTGAATTAATAGGCAAACAAAACTTGCTGTTCTATGTTCTGAGGCTTAGCCTTTAAGCCAAAGATGACGCCTGCTCATTAGCCTTGTCCATGCCAAACCATTCTCCTCTCCCAGCACAGAAGTGAATGACACTACCCTGGGCTGCAACCCCAGAGCGTGAGCAGCAGGTTGAAGGAGGGGATTCTCCCCTTCTACAGTACTCAGGGGAAAAGCCCGCTGCAATCCTGCTCCACCTCTTGGGCAACAAACAGGAGGAACGAGGGGCTGCTGGAGCCAAACCAGAGGAGGCCACAGAGATGCTGCAAGGGCTGAAGCAGCTCTGTTCTGGAGACAGGCTGACAGAGATGGGCTGGTTGAGCCTGGAGAAGAAAAGGCTCCTTAATCAGAGACCTTAGAGCAGCTCCAGTGCCTAAAGGGGCTACAAGAAACCTGGAGAGGGGCTTTGAAGAAGGCCCTGTCGGGACAGAACAAGGAAAACAGCTTTAAACTGCCAGAGGGGAGATTGAGATGAGCTCTTAGGCAAAAGCTCTTCCCTG
>WYDI02029918.1:0-40366 GCA_009867235.2 Psittacus erithacus
AGGCCAAAGTCTGCTCTCTTGAAGCCCAGGGCAGTGAGCTTGCTGCATGCTCTTCTCACTGTCCTGAGGATCTCAAATCCGACCATCTCATGATCGCTGCAACCAAGGCTGCCCTGGAGCATCACATTTCCAGCCAGCCCTTCCTTGTTGGTGAGCAAGAGGTCAAGCATGGCACCTCTCCTTATTGGCTTCTCTACTACTTGCAGGAGGAAGTTGTCTTCCACATAATCGAGGAACCTCCTGGATTGCTTAAGCTGGGCTGTACCATCCCTCCAACAGATACCAGGGTGAAATCATTTTACAAAAGATATGTGCTTTTGCATCAGTCTTTTCTTTTTGCATTGTCTCAAACTCCTGTCTGTTGTTTTTTAGAAACAGGATATTAAAATCTTAAAATTATCCCTGGTCCCATACCCTACTGGAGACTTTCAAGACTCTTAGCAGTTGGTCAATAGATGCTTTAAAAAAAATGATTAAAGAAAAAGAAAAACAAATTCAGTATAAAATTTACTGTCTAAATCTGTATACACTCCATGCTTTTTTATCAGATTGTATTTTAAGCACAAGAGCCTGAAACTAGCTTAGCGAGGGCACTCTAACTGAGAAATGATGCATTGACAGAGCTCTATGAGGTACAGAGCTTCTAGAAATGTGGTGTAACAAATGAGTTAATAATCCCTTGGTAGTACATTTCTTCCTTTTTCTAACTTTGCCTAGTGTCAGTAATGCATAATAATTGTGTGTTACAAGTATTACTCAGTTCTAAAATTCTCATTGAGTAGGTAGATAAATACACCCATTTTGCAGAAGAGGAAATTAATCTTGCAGGGGCTGTGCAGCAGGAATTGGATAATACAGCTAGCCACCTTCAGGAGCAGAGCTTGAAGCTGCCAGTGCCACCAGAAGTCTGCCTGCTGAGTAGACTGAAGAGAACATGCTTAACTTCTTTCCCTGTTTGCCCATCTGTTAAATGGAGCAAGCACTTTCATGCTTCGCAGGTGTGGTGTCAATTTTATGACATCTCTGTATTATCCTGTAGCTCTGAAGAGCAGGCATGCATGTTTATAAGGGATTTAATGTCTTATGCTTCAGGGCATAAACTAACCTCTAATTAATAAGGTTCAAAAGCAGCTTCCCGTGGGGTAGTGAATTTTTCAGAGAGCCTTTCTTGTGTTTTCCAGCAGTCTTTGCTGTTGGCTACTGTCATACTGGTAGTGGACTGAGGGAATATAGGATCTGAGCCAGTAACTAAGTAACTCTTGTGTTCCTCGAAGACAGCGCTGTGTGCCAATGAGTACGCATTGGTTCTCTTTGTAAGCCATGCTCCCAGCAGATCCAGGTGAAATAAAAGAATATGATTTAGAGCTGCAGTGCAGGAATGAAATATTTGTCTTTGTATTTGCCAAAAGGATTACAACTGACAGCCATGCATGGCACAAACCACAATGCTTTTACTAACAGAGCAGAGTGCAGGATTCCAGATTGACCCTCTACTATCTAGCTCAGCTTTGCCCTGAAGCTGTGCAAACTGTGTACGTTTACTGGCAGAGGGCTGCCCTTTTGCTTTTCCAAATGGCTTCCTCTAAAGATCCTCTGCTGTGCAGGCTCACATGCAGTAGGCTGAGTTGCTGTCTGGCAGTGGTCAGTGGTTCTTGACAGCTCTATAATGTTTAGCCATGCGGTTCTCAAAATCAAGAAGAATCATGAGGCAAGTACAAGCCATGATTTCCTCTTTAATACCTCCCATACCCGCAGTCACTCTTCTGTGGTTGATTTTTTTTGTCCAGCCTCTGTCAGGGAACCGGGCTTCTGGCTCTTTGCTTATTTCAGTATCTGTAATGCTGACATCAGCACTACCAGATTTAGGCTGCCCTCAGAGGAGAAAGTGCAAGCACTTGGTTCATTGCTCTTGCAATCCTAGTCAAGATTTATTGTGCCCCACAGTAGTGTTTGTCGGCCATTGCTGAAGAGGTTTTATCTAACTTTACAACACTAGCAGAGCAAGAACGTAACAGAAGTGGTATAAATGGCATCCTACTAAGGGTGATTTAGGGAAAGCCTTCTCCGATGTTTACTGTTACTGACATAGAGAACTAGTTAAGTATTTTGTTATTCAGACCTTTTCTTTATGAAATTCAGCTGTGCTTCTCTTGGGTTTTGGTTTTGATAGTTTGTTGTTTTTTTTTTTCATTTCTCTTCTTTATGGCTCTACAATCATCAAGCATCTCCGTATTACCTCTTTGTTTCTAAGCCCACGTGAGTTCTCACTCCCTTTTCAGATTCACATCAGCTTTAACTTATTTTAGACAAAGCAAGTCCTCAGATCTGTTGATTATAAGAGAGGATTGGTAGAAACTCGGAAGGGGAGGGGAAATAATCTCACAGCTGTCTGGAAGTGTCATTCTTAAAGCTCCAGGAAAAAAAGCTGCGCTGAGTAGCTTCCTCTGCAAAGGCTCTTCTAGCTACATACAGTGGAGGCTCAGGTTCCCTAGGTAACCTGAATATTAATTATTATATTAGTATTCTTCAAAGGTTTTCCACTTAAAAGAAATGTTTCATTAGTGCAACAAATTACAGAGCCCAATTAGGCACAAGCTGTAATCGTTTTCTTGTTGTTTTTTTTTTTTTACACCTCCACATCCCTTTGCTTTACAGATTTCTAAGCTTGCTTTATTCTCATTTGGGCTATACACCCATGGTGGCAAATACTTTGCAGGTTTACCAAATAGTTGCAACTCCTGTTTTTGCTGGAAGCTAAGAAATAGCTACAACAGCCTTCAAAATCACTGTGGGGGAAGGGAAGGAGGCTATGGAGAAGGCTAAGCAGATGCTGTGTTTCAGAGAAGCCTCTGGGCATTGTATTTCTGTGCTGTCTTGCTGAGCTTGGAGCCTGGCAAAGCAGCATAACAGTTCTTCAGGAGTGGTATCAGACTGAAATAGCCCTGTGTGAGCTGTGGATAATGGCCCCTTTGCCCACAGAAATACCATCCTGACAAACCTTATTTGCATCTGATAATGAGGGGAGAAGGAAATTCCTGCAGTTTAGCTGGCACACTGCTCCACCCCACCAAAATATCTTAAGCATTTTTTAAAGGAATGCAATGCTACTTAAAAAGCCCTGGATCTTGAAAAACATAGTTAAAAGATCAACCCATTTTCCTAGCCCTGTAATTTCCCTCCTGCTTTTTATTTCACTTGACCTCTGTTACCCTTTTCCCACTTTAATATCTCTTCTGAAAAGCATATGTTAAACATTCCTGCAGATTGTACAGTCCCACTCCTGGAACAGATTAATCTGTAGTGTGCTACACTGTGGTATATAAATAACAGTGCTGCTCACAACATCTGTGTACTTCAGTGAGCCACAATCGAAACACAAATAAAATACCCTTCAGGGTCAATTTATGCTTTCATAAGCTTACACGACCGCATAATCAATAGCTTTCCTAACACTAAACAGGTCAATAATTCCACTCTACTGTCTGAAATCTTCCATGGGAATATGCAAGAAAACATGCAGAACTCTGAGATTACAGTGTGACTGAAGAATACATTTGCTTCATAGGTTTAACAGATCATATGTAAAATCACGAGTATGTACTCAGAGACACATTTCTATTTCAGGCGAGAAAAAGGTGGGTTGAGAGATAGTAATTGGGGACAGTTTGGAGTAATGGTTGAATTTTTAATTGCTCTACAGACTATATACTTCCTAAAGGCTGGAGGATTCCTATGGGAGGAACCTAATTTGGAATCAGACTGAGTTAATTATGTCTTTATGGTGGACTCTTTAAATAGTCTTTGGTTTGGCAATTTTATTACACTTTTTACATACGCAGTCTTGATTTCAGATTCAACCCTGTTGGCTTTCATTGCTTTAGACATTTAGGATGTTACTTCATTTATAGGTAGTTTAAGAGCTGTCGGAGTAGCATTCTCCTTCAACATGTTCTGTTTCAGATACCAGATTTAACCACTCTTTTCTAAAAGATTGGAATAATATGCCTCATTGCGCTTTGATGCTATTGACTTGGATTGACAAGAGCCTGCCTGACTCATATGGTTGTCTAGAGCCCCCACTGCAGTACAGTAAGATAATCGTGTGCTCATTATAAGATTTTACAGCAGTGGACATACATAAAAGGTAGGCTCACTATTTGTAGTCACACCCTCGAAATCTTGCTGGTACGCAGTGGAATTTTTTGTTGTGGGTTCTTCTTTCTGACAAGACGGTCTCTTTAATATGAAACCTCAAAGTCCTTGTTGTCTTCACATGTACAGTACAATAACTCACGTGAGCTAATGGTTACAAACACCCAAGTTAGGTGAAATATTAATACAAGCTATTAGTCAAGCATAGACTTTATCTGGTTATTAATACTTCTCAGACTTTTGTTGCTTGGAATACTTTGTCCTTTATTCAAATGATATTACGAACTGTGCTGTGAGATACACTTAGCATCAGGCTTGCAGGAGTTACAGCTTTAAATATTTGCTATTCTTACTTTGTGTTTGGTTATCCCTTTTATGTGGTGTTTATGTTTGTTGAGTAGCTGAAGATCCACAGAGAGATATGTCTGTGTAAGCATTGCTGGTGTGGATAATGTGCAAGTGCTTTATAACAGGACTGGTATTTCTTTTTGCAAACAGTTGCTTGTACAGATGTTAGTAAAAGGTGAGTTAGAGTCAGATGGACTGAGGCCACTACTGAAAGAAGTTTAAAAATCTCAAATTGTTGACATTCTGCACTTTGCCTAGGCAACCTATTTCATTGTGCTTCCTAACTTTGAATTTAAGCAAATTTAGTTCCAATTATGATTATTTGCCTCATTGTCCCCAGTGTGGCCTTAGAAGATAGTTGAGCATCTACTGTTTAAAGCAATGTTCTGTGTATTTTGATGCTTCTGCAGGGTCCATCCCCATTCACTCTTTCCCTCCTCCCACCTCAATTTAATCCAATGTATGACAGTAAACTGGTTCACACTGGCCTTCCTCAACAGTGACGAATGCACTCTGGCCTCAGGACTACAGGCACTGGCATCACACTGAAGTGTAGTTTACACAAACGAAATGCTATTAAGTTCACACAGTTTTATCAGGTTCTGCAGGCTCACGTCCTCCTGGAGGTACTGCAGCCCCTTGAGGATCATGGCTAATTGCACTGGCCCAGTGCTCCAGCTTTAGGATGGAGCAGACAGTTCCAGGGCTATATTCTCTTTCCTGTGTCCCGGAGTAGGAGACTGTGTAAAGTTCTGGTGCAAAAGCACATGCCTTCTCACACCACATATATATCTGAATAAAATACCTTTAAAAGTCTAGAACAAAATTACTTTGCCTAAGCATTTCTAATTAAAGAACATGTTCTGAGAAAGGAAACTTATTGCAGAAGGGTGAATCAAAGGTCATCTTGGTGCTTGTGTCAGTAGTTTGGAGGAGAGGGGAGTTTTTAAACTCTGTAGAAGCTTGTTCCATAAAGACAGATTTCACTCTTCTAGATCTTTCCCATTTCATTTAGGATAAGGGCAATTCTGATATTTGCACCAGCTGAGAAACTGCTAGCCTTAGACTAACTGCTGACTGCTTTAGCCCTTATGCCTGGTTCAAATTGAGTTGTTGGAAGGAAGATGTTGAGATGCGTGCAATCTCTCGCAGATGTGTGCACATCTTGTCAGCGGGCACATACAGCCTGAACCAGCTAAAATGCTTCTTGGCTACAGAGCTACTACAGGAGCTGCAAAGAAAATACATCAGCATATTTGGATCCTGCAAGTGCTTTCTGACTTCCACTAGAGTGGACTGTATGGAAGCATGGAATAGTTGGGATTGGAAGGGCCCTTAAACATCATTTAGTTCCAGCTCTCCTGCCATGGGCAGGGACACACCTTGCACTAGACCAGGTTGTTCAAAGCCCCATCCAATCTGTCCTTGAGCACTGCCAGGAAGGGGGCAGCCACAGCTTCTCTGGGCAACCTGTGCCTGTGTCTCACCACCCTCGTAGTGAAGAATTTCTTCCTAATGTCTAATGTAAATCTCCCCTCTCGCCGTTTAAAGCCATTTCCCCCTGTCCTGTCACTATATGCCCTTGTAAACAGTCCCTCTCCAGACTTCTTGTAGGCCCCGTTTAGGTATTTGAAAGGCTTTTCTAAGGTCTCCCAAAGCCTTCTCTTCTCCAGCCTGAACAAGCCCAACTCTCTCAGCCTGCCTGCATAGCAGAGGTGCTCCAGCCCTCTGCTTATCTTTGTGGTCCTCCTCTGAACTTGTACGATACATGTCTTAATCTTATGAAGTACATGCTCTTTAGGGTGTCATTACCTCATGACAAAGACCACATATGGCATTAATACTATGATGACGATTGCAGTAACAGCTTGCTTGAACTGCTTTGTCTCTACCTCTTCATTTTTCTTTGCTGTCAGTTGTAGATGTACCATATGTACAAAATCCTATTTGAACAGATAGCTAAATATATTGTTAGTGGGTATGGCTTTCTGCAGGTTACATGCATTCCTGCTGGAGTTCTGTACATGAATGCTTTTGTACAGTGAGATTCTGTGTCATGATTTGATCTAAGTAGGAGGTTTCTATTGTTACCTCCAAATTTTTAGCATGTATGCTCTTAGGTAAGATCAGAATAGGTATCATTAATCAGTATGTATTTTCTTGTTTCCACTGTGTTTCTGAATTAGCCTGGCTCTGTTTTACTTCTGTAGTGGACGCATAATATTAATTTAAACAATTATTTTCTTCTTAATTCTGATATCCATTTTTCTTCCTGACTGTTTCTGCTTTTATTAAAGAACTCATTCTTGTGGAATGAGTAATAAAAAGCAAACTCACATCATCTGTATTAATGACTATCTGTCATCAGTTTGCTTTTTCAGGTTCTGGTTGCCATCACACACCGGACTAAAGCTGGACAAGAATATTTTGGCGTTATTCCTTCTCCTCTGAACCTCCTGTGAATGACACATAATATTTAGGCCTTTTAGCTACTTTTAGCTTTAAGAAAAAAATCAAAGAAAACAAAATTATGGGGTTTGTGATCCCTCATCTCCATGCGATTGCCAGAGAGCAGTGAGGGATGGCTGTTCCTTAAAGGACAATGGAATCCCAGCACAATAACCTGCTGGCAGAGCAGACTCTGGCAGCCAGGCTCCTTGCACCCTAACCGGGAGTGAGGCAGCCCTAGACCTGGGCATGGGCATGCGCAATGGGACAGGGTGGGCGCACCTGGAAACTGGCCCTGCTGTGGTGTTGCTGGGCAGGGACTGATGGCGTTGGAGAGCTGAACTGGGACCCAGGGTCATGGGCAGGATGGCGGTGGCTCCAGGGGCTGGACAGGGGTAGTGAGGCTTGATGGTGCCCTCAGGGCATGACAGTGATGTCTGAATCCTCTTATTACTGCTGTACATATTAAGGTTAGAAAGAGCTGCTTGTAGGAAAAAGTATACAAAAAAGCAAGTGGACTCTAGTCAAGAGTGGTTCAATAACATCCAGTGTTCCCATATGTAATCATTGTACTCTCCTGCCTCATCGCTCCATTTGTATTTTTCTGTATGCTTAAAATAGTATGCTGTATGCCCAGTTGTTTTCACCATGCGTCTACCTCCTTCCCCGCAAGAGCATAGTCTTGGTTCCATCCCCACCCTTGTACCTAGTAGTTTTAATTGACCACAGACCTGCCCTGCTCATTAAAGCTTTGAGCACGGCAGTGGAAATCACTGCATTCAGAGAGTGGAGCTAAATATGGCCTGTGGAAATCTAAATCCTACTGTTTCCACCCTCAGGAGCTGTATTTCCTGCTAACATTTCCTGGTAACTCTCCTAGTATGATTATTTCAGATCTCTGTCACCCCAGCACTCAGTTGTTGCCAGTGTTCCTCACATATCTGGGAACTTTGAGGAGTTTCAGAGCTCAGTATTCAAAATGGGTTAATATGTACAGTAAGCAGTTTGACAACTGAAATGGTGATCTTTCATTTGGTATTTTATGTATGAATCAAATCAACTTTCCCACCTTTTATTTCATCCATTTTTGACCATTATTTCAAAAGAAGTGAGATTGAGAGTTATCCCAGACCTGTTCATTATCTTCCTTGTCTTCCAGGAAGCATAATCCTTGGGTTCTTCCATGTGCTGGACTATGTCTTATCTCCATCTGAAGTAGAATTATATTACTATAAGAGTACTTGCTTTGTGTACGTTGTTGATAAAGTTGAGTGAAGCAACTTCTCATAGCTGTGTCTTGCCCTATTAAAGTCAGCTTATCCAGAATTTGGCCTGTATTGTTTAAGTAGTTCCAATGGTTTGGTTTGCCTTACTCACGGAAAGAGTGTGAAACAAACCTTTTCTATTCCTCTGGCTCCAACTGTAAATATATCTGCATTTTTATTTCACAATTAACCTTCAGTGTTAGGACAGAATTCCATGCTCTGTTATCTTCTTCTAAATTCCAAGCAATTCTGTTCTCAATGAATTTTCTTCTCTAAATGGTTAGTAGTCCTCTTAATATCTCACCTAATATCCTGACAATTGATAGATAATGTCTGGCCATGAATATTTCAGCCTTGCAGTCTGAAAATTGGATCAGGTAGCAGCAGAGAGAACATTGTTCCCTAAAGCAAAATGAATTACAGCATTTCATGTCTGATTTCAAAGGTATGATGGGGCTTTTCATTGCATTTTATTGTTAATAATATAGGATGTTTGCGCACATAACATTTTTATAAGTTTGGAGGTAGCAGGAATTGTAAGATGAGTGATAGCCTTCACTCTTACATAAAATTTGAGTGATTCACTTGTGGTCTTATCTATCTAAGGACCTCTGCTAGGTGTTTTGGAGAGCAGCTTGGCTGGCCGTCTCTACCATGAAGACATCTGTCTTCTTTATTTTCATGTTGTGATGTAATCTATTTATTATCTGTGATACTGTGCGCAGGAAAAGTGTGCTGAACAGGTGTGGTAATGAATTGTTAATTAATTGGCCTGTGATCATCTAACTGTTCACTGAGTACTATAGGCAGTACTTCCCATCACCATTCCTTTAATCTGCTTGGTTCGTTCTTTCTTCAGCCTTCTAATTTTCTACAATCACTCATTCTATGTGGCCAAAAAACACATTGTTAATTCTTTGAGGGCTGAAGTGAATAATAGTAAGGAAAAGACCAATTACAGCTTCCTCTGGTTGGAAAAGGGAGACCAAGAGAGAAAAACAGGATAAGAGAAGGGGTTCTTGGTCTGATTATTTCCGAACTTTTGCTGTGAAAGGGACTTGCTTTAAAAAGCAAGTCAAGGGTTCATATAGCATTTTGTTGCTTAGTTAATTAGAACTGTTTTTCATTGATCTACTTCTCTACCACCATTTTCCTGCTTATTTGCCTGTCTTTGAGCAGGTTTTGTTTGGGTTTTTTGCAGGTCAGAATTAGCTTCCTGCTGTGATGCAGTTCACAATTTTATTGCTTCTCAAAACAACAGCCCACTGGGAAGTAACATGAGTTATGAAGTGGACAGTAAAAAGACCATCCTCATTACAGAGGACATTTTTAAGATGCTGCCTGTGGTAAGTACTGTATCTTTACCTGTTATTATAATTGCAGTATCATGTATATTTTGGGTTAGTAAATAAACTGCTTTCTTTGATTCCTCTGGAAGAGGCCATTCACCCCCTCTATACACTTATTCGTTCACCTCGTTAGACCTATTTTTTAACTGCCTTCTGCAGTGGTGGAGGCATGGGCAGAGTACCATAGATTAGATTGTAGGCAGAGTTGCTAAAGAACACAAGTTGCATCCTGATTTGGCAGCCGGCTGAATTCAGGAGTGAATACTTTGAGCATGTTTGCTTTGCTTTTCTCATTCCCATTTTCAAAGGCATTTCAGCCTGGAACAACATTTCATATTTCTCATATTCCCATGGCATTTCTGGTGCAGGCTTGGGTATATGGCTTAGGAAAGCTATTTTGGTGGTAAACCTGATATAGAACAGAACAGAATAGAATAGACTATTTCAGTTGAAAGGAACCTACAACGATCATCTAGTCCAACTGTCTGACCAATTCAGGGCTGACCAGGTTAAAGCATGTTGTTAAGGGATTGTCCAAATAGCTCTCAAACACTGACAGGTATGGGGCATTGACCACCTCTCTAGGGAGCCTGTTCCAGTGTCTGACCACCCTCTTTGTAAAGAAATGCTTCATAATTTCCTAATTCCTAAACCTCTCTGGTATAACTGTGAACCATTCCCATGTGTCCTATCACTGGATACCAGAGAGAAGAGCTCAGCACCTCCCTGTCCTCATCCCTTCCTCAGGAAGCTGTAGAGGGCAAAGAAGTTGCTCCCAGCCTCCTTTTCTCCAGATTAGACAATCCCAAAGTCCTCAGCTGCTCCTCATAGGACATTTCTTCCAGCCCTTTCACCAGCTTTGTTTCCCACTGGGGTGGAGCCTTTGCAGCCAGAAACACAAGTTGAGCAAAGGAATGCAGTTTTGTAGATTGGGACTTACAGTCCCTTACAGACATACAAGCTCTGAAGACCAGACAAAGATGGGCACAGATACGTACTTAATTTCTCAAAAGTAAGAGCTCTTTGAGCCCTCTTACCCATCTCTGGCATTGTGAATTTGTGAGATGCCGGCTACCATGAGTCTAGTCCTTTCTAATGCCACTGTGAATCACTAAAAACTTCATTGCAGTAGAGGTTACTGTGGCTCCAAATTTGAACTGAGTGGAAGAAAAAATGGTATGTTTTTTCCGAACATATGCTTGCTATGCTAGCCAGAGTTGTCTGGCCTTTGTGTTCTCCTACTGGCTTTTCAGAATTGAACAAAACATTTGAACATGTTGTTGATGTCTGCCACTTTGCCCACACTTTTTGACTTGTTCATAACAGTGTCACTTCCTAATTCTCTTTCGGTAAGCTGCTGAGGGAAAGAGGAAGGATAATACTTTCTGTAAGCAAATTTTGACTCAGTTTTACAAGTGAGTTCAGTTTCTGCAGTGAAAGTAGCTCAGTTATTGGCCTCTCTGTTGAATGTCAGTGCTTCCACAGCAGGAGAGGCTGAACGAGATGTATGAGATGTTTCTGAGGCCCTGGGATAACAGCCAACTATGTTAATGTCAAATGAAATAGCCAGCAATTTACATTCATTTGCTAGGTTGTGATCTGTGCTGGTTCACAAGTGGCTGCGCTTAGCCCCCATTCAGTTTCCTCCCTGCAAGACAGCAACCTCCAGCAAGGAGAGGAGTAGAGGATGAGCAGCCACAAACAGTAATTTCTTCAGTTAGCTATCACATTTGCCATGACTTAAACCAGGGCACATGGCTGTCCTTAACAGCATCTTCAGGTTCCCCTAAACTGGCTATTTTACGTCAAGTGTAATTGTGTGATGATAAAGTAATGCACATTTACAAAGTTACCTTCTGTTAGCTGATAAAGACAATGACTGTGACAACCCCCAGTGTGTTACAGTACAAAGGAAAATGGCTAAATTCAAACTGGCTTCAGTACAAGTTAGGTCCTTAGCTTGTAAAACATTCAGTCTGCTACTGGGTAACTTTTGTGTTAAGTGTCTTTAAAGATGTTAATCTAGTTTTAACAATCCTGTGTTATTCCTTCAAAGTTCTGAGGACAGAAGTAGCAGTTCTCAGTCTACTGATGCCTATTTTTGGCTCTTGGTTATCCAGGCATGGCAAACCTCTGTGCTAAATGGTGAGTGCCTTCACTGGGATTTACCGGATTAAACCTACAAGGACAAATGACTAAAGGTGCAAAGAAACAATCACAAGATTTATAATGCATTAGCTGTGTCTTTTTATTTGTTGCAGTCCTCTCCTCTTTCAGTCTATCCCTTCAAGACCTGTGCCGTGGTTGGAAATGGGGGCATTCTGAAAAATTCCAGCTGCGGAGCTGAAATCGATCGTTCTGACTTTGTGTTTAGGTAAGAGCTGTTTTTTCTTGCTGAAGTGTGTCCAGTGTTTCTGAAAACTTAGTAGGCTTGGAAGCATGCCAGTGCCAGTTTGTAGCAAGATCTTGCCAATTCTTTATTTCTGCCTCCCTAAGGATACTCCTTATGCTTTGTAGATTTCAGAACACTGCTTCTTAAGTAAAGAGAGGACCATAGGGATACATGTATGATCTATGATTGCAGAGATAATGTTTTTTTAATCAAGATAAGAGAATAAAGAAAACCCTGGAACTGAAATAAGACTGGCATTAAATGTCACATGTTTCCCTTACTTTTGTTTTAACAAAGTGTTTACAAACACTTTGTCGAACAACACCCTTATGCTGGCTCACTAATACAGTTATTTAACTGCCTCAATATGTGCCTCACCTTCTGTTAGCCATCTAAAAATTTAGTAATGTAATTGAAGTGGGGTTTTTTTGCCTCCCTCTATAGATTGTGGTGAAACCCAGGCACACTCAAGAGAGTAGTTTGGTGCACTCTCTTAGTATGTGACTCACACTTGTAGTTCATGCAAAGGAACACAGTAACAGCATGCATGTTCTCTCAGTGATGTCCAATCACTCAGTCTGCTGAATTTTGTTTCCTTTCCTACTTTTGACTAATATTTGGGCTTTTAAAATTAAAAAAACAAAGCAAAACATGAAAAAAACCCAGCGTTTCCAGTTAGGTAACCATCTTCATAAAAATGGGAAATTGATACAGTAAGATGCTAAACTTACTGACTGGTTTGAAAAAATGCTTTCTTTACCTTTTACAGAAACCACTGTTTCTGCAGTTGGGCAAGTTATTCCATTGTTGTTGTAGAAGACATAATAGAAGACTTCCAGAAGAAATGCATTGTTTTAGGCAAGAGGGGCAATTATACTGTAGCATCTAACATAGGGCATTCATAGACTGGCGCCTTCTGGGATTTTAGCTTTGCTCCTGATTTGTGAGATGATTTGTGAAAATGAGCTCTCTGTGTCCTATTTTAACCATCTGTACAGTAGATTAAGTATTTTTACTGGAAGTGCTGTAAGCCTTATTTAATATTTGTCAAGTGCTTAGAGATCCCTGGGAACTGACGTGAAAGTGTCATTGCACAAGAGAGGAATTTGCAAACATTAACTATACAGCATTTCTGGTGCGCATCTGTTAAAGTAAATGTTTCTCAATTTCAGGTGTAACCTCCCTCCAACAGTGGGAAGCATTAGCAAAGATGTTGGCAATAAAACAAACCTTGTGACTGTTAATCCGAGTATCATAGCTCAGAAGTAAGTGCTACTGCAAATCTGTTTTGGTGCAATATTGTGTAATTGTTTGACATGATTTAGATTTTGTTGGAAATCTGTTGGGATACCAGCATAGAGAGCAGTGCATGCAGATTACTTACTTCATTTAGCTTTAGTCTCCATGTAAGATATGTACCAGCATAAATGGAAATCTGTTAAACCCGGCCTTTTTTGGAGCAGGAAAGCATCAGCAATGCCTACATTAACAAGTGGCTTGGTTAGCCCCAGTCCACAATTTATGACAGAGTAAAACTGATGATTGCAAGCCCAAGCCTCTTCTTGTCCCCTCATGACCCTTATGACCCCCAGCATAAGAAAGGAATTGTAATCATAAATCAGGAAAGCTTGGAAATGTATGTCTGACTCTGTGGGCAGGACTGTAAGCACATGTTAGAAGTTGTTCTGATGAAGGCTATTTCCTGAATGGAGGCCCAATTTCTGTAATCCGTTTTCTCAATCCGTGTGAAAGCTGCTCACACACTTTTTTTCTGAGCAAAGTTTTTCTTTTTTTGCACCTTTGTGATGAAAAGAAAATCTAATAAGGCCAGGCTGAGTAATCTGACATCTTCAGCAGGCTGGAACTGCGGCTTATCTATGAAAAGGACTGCTGTGGCATGTTATTTACTGCTTACTGATCTTACTGTATCTTACTGTCTGCCATAGCTGTATTTGTCAAATACACAACATCAGAGCTTTTTATTTTTTCCTTTAAAGGAAGAAGGGAAATTATAGTGAGCATAGAAATGGCTAACAAGCACTTGTTACTGATTCAAGGATAGATCTTGATTTTTGCAGTCAGTATTAACTGCCTTGATGCTTACCCAGGCCTTTTTGACATAAATGAAGATGAGTTATTGCCTTCCCAAAACCAGATTTAGCTTATTGATGTTCAAAGGGCTGCACAGCAATATGAGGCAGGAAAACTTTGTCCAGTGACTCAGCATCATTGGTGGCTACTGACCTGATGCATGATTTTTCTGGGCTTGATCAATGTGTTCTGCCACAGCTGCACTCATTTTTTAACCCAGTGTAGTCACATCAGGGTTCATAGTGGCTACACTGAAAGAAACAGGAACTAAATCTGCATGAGGATGCAATGAGATTGAGAGGACCTTAAGATTTAAAAATCTAAAAAAATAATTAAATGCTAGGAGAACACTATAAATGCTTTTGAAAGAGCAGCAGGAAGCAACTTGGCACCATTTAGCAGAACTAAGTTTTTTTTTCTTGCCTCAGAAGACCTCTTCTGACTTTATTCACTCTAATTCTGTGTCTGGGTACTGGGTTAGTCTGCTGTTACTATTGTTAAGGTTAATCAGCTTTTGAACTGTGCCTGTCAGTGTGTACAATGTAGGTGAGCTCACTTGGGGGAGAGAAGCACAGTTCTTATGTGTCCAAATGGAGCTGGGCTACACTGCACCTCACAGAGGCAGAGCTGGAAAAGAAAACAAGACGAAGTTGGGTTGTTCAGGTTTCTAGCTATGGAAGAACAGATCTGAATTGTATCCTGAAGGCTCTTCATGTACTTTACACTGAGTAGAAATAGAGAAGAATCTTGTAGTAAAGGCCAGAAGTTTACCCTTCAGCCACTCTTCCTAGACACATGCTTGCTTTGGCTGTGTGGCTGTGTTGCATGCACAGGGAGCTGGGTTCAACAGGAAGGCCTGAGTTGTCTTCATTTCGCTTCAGAATCTGATGGTAATGGCACTTTTCTGGGAAGCAGAGCTGTAAGTTTAAACCCCCTCAGCATGAGAAGGAGTATCAGTCCTTGCAGGAGGTCACTTGTTCAAGAGGTAACTGCTAAGTCCTCCATGAGGGTTTTGAATGGAAATGATGGTGGCTGCTGTCCCCTGTCTTGAAGTGCTCCCTAGGAAGAGGGTTTGAACCTACTCAAGTTGTGAAAAGATATTAAAACAATTTTTCCAGTTTATGCTGAAGCCGTTTGTGAAAAGTGGGCTCTGGTAGTCCTTAAAAGGTGAAAATACACTGCTCAGGTAGACAACTGCCTACAAAAGAGAACTCAATGCTTTGAATCGTAAAAGGGATTCAAGTGCCGTATATTCACGTGATTCAGACAACTCGGATCTATAGAGGAAACTAGGTGAGTGACCCACTTGTGTCTTGTGTCACTTCTTGGGTAGCTCTGGAAGTTCACTATTCAATATTTGGGAGCATGGGAATTAGTCAGTTGTGAGAACTAAAGTCTCCTTGCTAGTTGTTGGGAACCGAAGCATCTGCGAATAAATCCTCTTCATTTGTGAAGTTAGATCTCTAACTCCATCTGTTCCCTTTGTAGTCAAAGAAGATAAATAGGTATGCTTATATTTTTAGCTATTTTAAAAGTATATCAAAAGCAGTTAAGACCCTGTGAAACTTGAGCACACGCTACTCTTTAACACTCCGAGACTGCTCATGTGCATACTTACATGCATTCCTAAGTAGGGCAGACACCCAGGTTTTGAAGAGAGGTTATTATATACCTACTGATGTAAGAAATGCATTTCACGCGCACATGCAGTACATATCATACTGTGCATGGTATAAAAATACGTAGTGCATGTATTTTTAAACACAGGAAATAAAAATGCCCTTTTTTTTTTTTTCCATTCTTCTTTGAAATTTCTTGAATTGATTAATTCTGTAAACAGGTCCTGGTCTTACTAGTAATGAATTTGATCTGCTTCAGTAACTCCCATGTTGCCAATTCAATCCTATGGAATGTGTTCTTATTATAAAATAAATACTGATTTTCATAACTGCCCATATGACAGTATACAACAGGTTGGTATATGTTGACTGTATAGACAGGCTGAACTGATGCAGCAGAGTTCATAAGTCAAATATGCAAGTATTCCAACATTCCATTCAGTCTTTTCCTGAAATGTTGTACTTTGCAGATACAACAAACTAAATGAAAAGAAGGCTGAATTTCTGGAGAACATTGCGGTCTATGGAGATGCTTTGCTTTTATTGCCAGCGTTTTCCTTCAGAAGCAACACAGCCACTTCTTTTAAAGTGTATCACACTCTGCAAGAGTTCAAAGCAACCCAAAGGGCAATATTTTTTCACCCCAGTTACCTGAAAAGTCTTGCCCAGTTCTGGAGAACTAAAGGTGTGAAAGCCTACCGGTTGTCATCTGGTTTTATGATCACTAGTGCTGCTCTTGAGCTCTGTGAGAACGTGAAGCTCTATGGCTTCTGGCCTTTCTCAAAATCCATGGAGAAGATGCCAATCAGCCACCACTATTATGACAACCAGCTGCCTAAACCAGGTTTCCATGCAATGCCCAAAGAGTACAACCAGATTCTTCAGCTTCATGGCAAAGGCATTTTGAAGTTGCAGTTTGGTAAATGTGAATCAGACTAAAAAGGTAGGTCACATTCTTACCACATAAAATGTCTTTAAGTAATGTGTCAAGGGAAAACTTGTTTTGTGAACTGTGGATCTGTTCTTCCTTAAAAAGACATTTCTACCTTACACTCAATGAAAGTTGTGTTCATAAGTCAATGAAAGGTCTAGAGTTTTCTGAATAAATATACTACAGAGTAATGTTTTCTAATTGTAAACTTCAGGTAGGGAGTATGGTAAATACACATTGCCACCATAATTCACAGTCATTCGGTACTGTTTCCTTATCTCAGATATGTGTCTCTAGCAGCCTGTGTCTGATCTGGGATCAGTTCCCATGAACTAGCCTCCTTTGTGAATTGCTTTATTAAAGGCAATCACATACCATAATGTACAAGAGAAGATGCCTAATCCTGGCACAGCCTTTCTAGATGTATACAGAGGTCAGAGTAAGGATTAGGATTGCCTCGTGAAGGAGTACCATGCATATGCCCCTTGTTCCCTCTTGTTAGGTAAAGATAAGTTTAGAGCAGTGTGCTCTCACAGCCCTGGATGCAGCAGCAGTGAGGAAGCTGCCATACACTACAGCAGATCTTGCTGAGGATTTTACCTTGAGGCAGCTCAGAATCTGGAAGTTACAAATATAGGAAGAAGTGTCATTCCCTTTCTTCTGTTCTTTCTAACTGTCCCATTCCCCGTGGATCTCTATGTATTGCCTCAGAGAAAGGCAGCCCAGAGTCTGGACTCTGACGTTAAACCAGTTTACTGTGTACAGATTATCGATTACTTTGAAAATATTTGTCTGCGTGTTTTCAATCTTGATTTGCCCAGTTCACAAAATAAGATCAATTTGTATAAATACTTCCATCTTTTAAGCTAACTCAAATTCCAGCTCACAGTACTGTTGTCAGATGTGCCTTTTACAGACCTATATTTTTTCAGGGGATTTGAATTAGTATAACAGTAAGCGTAATGTGTGGTAGAACGACCATTGTATACAATATACTTTAACTGGATTGATGTAATCTCACAACTCCATTACTCAAGTTAAATAAATGAAAATAACATCAACTTGTTCAAGCCAGAAATTTTAAGTTCAAAAGCTTTTCTTCTGGCTATGTGAAATTTACTTGAAAGTCTCCTTTGATGGTATTTAGAAAATGTGCTACCAAAGATACATTCACACTTGGTTCATTGTCAGAGACTGCTAAGTTTTAAACTAGCAGATTGGTAGCACCAAGAAGGCACAGTTTTATTCAGTTTCAGTTTTATTAGAAGAATAAACTGCTTTCATACATTATTAGAATGATATCAGACATGTAAGAAGAGACTTTAGAAGCAGTCTAGTGAATCCGCTCTCCTAATCCGTGACAGGAGATTACCTAGGAGGATGTGTATGTGGATGCAGTTTCACATGGCTAAGGTATGCTTTTTCACTTGTGAAAAGTTGCAGCATACTGGAAAGGTTAAGAAATACATAATACATCTTTTCCTAGTGGCTAAGCTGTTTATACCCTGCAGTTTCCGTTGTATTTATTCTTCCTGTAATATAAATGGCTGGAGACATACCATGCTATTTTAATTGTAGCAACTGTACCAACTAAGAAAATGAAAGGCAGCTCTTTAGGAATATTTAATCGAGGGAGAAGCAGATAGAAGCCACAAAGATGTTTAAGCATCTGTATGGGTTAATTAAATGTTGTCCATGGTTGACAGACTGAAAATCACTTCTGTTGGCGAATTTGCAAGAGAAACAAAACACCAGAAGGGTAAGATGTGCTGCCCTAATTTACATTTATACAAAGAAAAGTGAGTCCTTTAAAACCAAAGGAATTTAATGCTTTCAGTATGAGCTACCATTCTCCTACTGTTATCAGCTATTAGAGATAATTGAAATTCTATAATGAGTATATTTTACTGAAGATGACCTTTTCTAAAAATTGAGCAATCTCCTTTCTCTTTTCAATTTCCCTTTTATGTTCTTCTCTCTGCTTTGTGCTCTTCCCTGTTAGTGGGTAGCTGAAGAAGATTCCTTACACCACTGGGTGCCCACAGAAGTCTCAGGCAGACCCATTAGTGGAACATGAAAGTTTGGTGCTATAAATAAAAAGTGAAGGAAGCTGCTTTGCTGCAAGCACTTATATTGCAAGCAGGTAGCAGGTTCCGGAACATCACAGGGAGAGTGTAACTGCATCCCAGTGAATCATTTTGGTAGTATTGCTCCTAAGCACCATCCTTGCCATTGTAAAGGTGAACTTTTGGATGAGAGTCCAGTAGAGGTGGTGCTGAACAACATGGGAACTCCATCTGCCTTCGAACCAGCTCCTGCCCCTCTGCAGTTACGCTCAACAAACATGTACATATCTCCTCCACTAAAGCAGATGCATATCTATCACAGATGGTAAAATGGAAAGTGAGGTATCAACAGAATCTTGAAATGTAATTAAAATAATGATCCTTATTTTTTTTTTTTTATTACATTACCAAATCAGTTTTGCTATGGCCCTGCAGCTGAAGGAAGTCTTGTTTGGGTGTTGGTTTAACCTGATAAGCCTGAAGGGCATGTCATTAGCTTCAAATAAACATACATTCAAGGAGGGGAAATGGCCTGATTCATATTTAAAAATAGACAGAAAAATCTGATTACAAAAATTGTCAGATGATAAATTAATCCAACTGGCAAAAATCTGATTGCCCAGAAGCCTGGTTAAAATGCAGGTTTTGCCTGACCAAGAATCCATCAAGTTTTCTGTTTGTTAGAAAGAGACAGCAGGGAAGATGAGTATGTGTTGCTTTGACATACAGCACAGTAACATTAAGCAGCTGCTCAAAGGAGTCAGTCAACAGAGAAAAAAATAACGAACACGGAAAGAAAGAATGAAACTGAAGTTCAGTGAGCCTGGGAGAGAGAATAGTGTTCAGTCGTTGGAGCAGGACTGAAGGAGTGGAGACTGAGCGGAGGTGTGCTGGTGGTTAAGGAATGAGAGCTGCTGAACCTTCAACTGAGTGTGAGTGTATCTTACCTGGAAAGTAAAAATTGGGTCTGGGCTTTTTAATTACAACCAGATGATTAAAAGACACCTATTTCTGACAGAGCAGCTTTGAAGCCCTCCACTCAAGCTGGAGCTAGCATGGCAGCATCCTGTAAATCAGGGCGCTTCCTGCTTAATTCCTCAGGAATTAACATAAACCAGAATAATTTTGTTCCAAACTCTATCAGTGTGTTATCTTTTTTAATCCTGAAAGTTGCTGCAATCCAAATAAGTGATAAATACTGTTAGAAATAACCCATTTATAAATATAGTTGTTATAAATAACCTATCTATGTAACAGTAGGATACCAACATGAGCTTAAGTTCTGCTGAAATTCTTTTATGCATCTGGTGCCTCAGTGTAGCTAGAGAAATATGAACTGCCCCACCATTAATTTTTAATTACCTTGAGAAAAATGATACCACATTTTAAAAATAAGGACACCTCCAGGTTCCTGTCAGGCAGCCAAACTTCAGCCTGTCCTCGACTTGGGCAAATATTATCCAGCAGGAAATTATTAGATGTATACAGCACTGAACAAAAGATCTGCTTCAGTGCCCATGCAGTATAGCTTTTAAGCATGTACTTTTGCCACTAATTGTAAGTGTGAAGAATAATGTCAGTAATCCAACAAGTTACGTGTGGTTTAGTTTCAATCCACCAGAATAGAAAAATATAGATTAAAGCAAATTTGAATTTATATTTGTTTTCAAATCAAATAAGAAGGTCTTTAGAGATCTAGAAGGGTTTGGTTTTGGTTTGGTTTTCCAAAGCAGAACTAGCCTTTTGAAGAAATGGAATAATTTCAATCGCTATCTATTTCAAAATAAGATTAAGGTAATGAATTTAGAACATATCCATAGATTAGCAGTGGATGTGTCCCATGAAGATACTGGTTAGACCCAGCCTTGGTTATCTTAGGAAGTCTGAAGGGGTAAGTGTGAACAGGGGGTGTTCTAATGAAGGAGTCCTCCTTTAGAAAGAGCAGACACTAAAGCTAAATCAGGCACTAGCAGTCCAGCTTACCCAGGAGAACTTTGTGAGCCTGTGCTGCTGTATAATAAATGTCACAGACTCCCAGTCTGAAATAAGGATGAAAAAGCAGATGCAGAAGATGAAAGGCACACAGAGAACAGTAAGCTCTTAGCTTATTTTGAGTATAATAAGCTATTTTGCTGGTATGCAAGAAATATCAATAACATATTTTACTGTTTTAATTCCAGGGTGATGATCCTAAGGAGACAATTTGTGTGTATCTCAGCAGTTCAGTGTTGGATTTGAGCTGATGTGGTTTTGTGAGCATTAAGCTGCATTATTACAATAGAGAAACATTTTACACTTGGGGAGAAAAGAGTGATTTTTTTTTTTTTTCACGCAGTGACTGCTACATTTCTGAATTTCACTTAATCATTTTTTTAAATACAAAATAACATTTCTTTGGGAAATCCTGAAACTCCTGCCTATTGGTTTAGTTGCAGCAAAGCACAATCTCAGGATGGTGGCAATATGTGACCTTCAGCATGTTTTGCTTCTTAAAGGATCATTAAAATATTTTGATGTGAGATCTCTGGTTTTGTTAGTATCATGTAATACAGGCAATAGGCTCTGTATGGTAGCTGCATGAGTTGGCAGTGGAAATTTTCAAGTAAGAACTTGATCCTATAAACACTAGCATTTGTCTGCATGATAAAGGTGATGAGAAGAGCTACAGTGGAGTAATTAATTCTGAGCCATGTCGTTCTTAGTTTGTTCCAGGGTGAGCAGATTCAAAAATCCCCCAGGTTGGAGATAGTCAAGTTGTTTATTGGCCTTCATTTCGTGGGAAATAGATGATGCTGTGGCTTTAACAGGATTGCTTATCTGAGTGATATTAATTTTGTGAGCAAGTGCTTGAAGGACCAGAGCTGTATAATTGTTTTTATATCCATCTTCTTGCTTGTGTTTCTATCTAAGGTCCAGTTCAGCTGCAAATGAGAACAATGAACTAGGTTCTGTGCTGCAATCCCCAGAGTCTTGGTAGGACATGACTTTGCACGCATTCCTGCAATCCCAGCTCTGTATCTCGGCTGACGTATGAGATGGACCATTCATTAGAAAAATGATAGTTACCAAACCTATCATTTCTTCTATTGCTTTTTCACCAACCATAGCTTGGACCAATATGTGACTACAGATAAGGAAACCGCATTAAGCATTATTAGAAGAATGTTGCTTTTACAGTCGACCCCAAGCTCTTCTTCTATACCAAAACATGAGAACAGATCCTACAGTCCCTGAATTTAAAACCCATGCAGTTCTTGTGCTTTAAGTTTCCAGATGGTCCAAGAATAGCTGGGGAGCAACATCCTGCCACTAGAGAAAGTAAAATATCAGCCCAGTGGAAATAATCGCATTAACATTTACGGGAGCTACCATGAGCAGTTGTTGCCCTAGCTGTGGCTGCTTATATGTTATCACTGATATGCTTTCCTGCAGGAAAAAAACCCCAACCAAACAAAAAATTGTAATAACAGCTACTGTAACCTTAGTTTCAGTAGCTTTTCTGAGAGTCTTTTGAAAGATCAGTTCCAATATAGTGTCCTTCTTCTTTTTACAGATACTGTCAGATATTTTGTTTACTAAAACTCATTTTGCTACTGTAGCATTAATTCCCCAATCAACTGTTTTAAAGAGCATTGAATATTCACTCATTGAGGATTATATCTGCAAAACAAAAATCCTACTTAAATGAATCAAACCTTATAAAATAAGGTTAAAAAATATTTTAAACTGATGCTTCATAAGAACATTTCTGTGTTGTAATATTTGCAAGTTTACCTTGCAGCAGTTTTATAATAACATAAATAATCCTGAAAGTTTTAGATTCAGTCACTATGGGTGCAGGTCTCTTAGTTGAGACACGTTCAGCATCGTGATCCATTTCCAGTGCAATGATATCAGAATCCAGTACTACTCCTACCCAAGGAGAAGTGTCCATAATTCCTGGCTGTAAACACCAGCAATAAGTAAGGTTTTTAAAAAGTAGATAGTGCTTTGGGGCATTGAATGACACTGCTAATACATGAGTGGACCTCTGAATATCAGTAGGGCTCTTAACGGAAACAAAGTCGATGAGTACATCTGTGTTACCAGCTGGTGACTGAAAAAGGCAAGCACAAGGGTTTGATTTACTGTGATCTGTTATAGTTCCAGCACCACACGTCCACATTTTGTCTTCACCAGCAGTGAAGTTTGTGCCAGTTTCTGGCCATAGGCATCTGCTGCTTATAGAAGAGAGCTGGCTGCTGCAAGGCCCTGCATCCATGTTATGAGTGATTAGGGATGATTGCCTACTGGAAGTCCTAGTTGTAGATCAAAAATAAATGTGCTCCTGAAAGAGCTCCTTCTATACCATAGGATACCTGTCACTCACATAGGCTGTCCCAGAGTGTTGGTAGCTGGAAGCTGTGCAATGTGACACAGTTGTTCTTTGGGTGATGCAAACAGCTTTAGGAGAACCACATCCTATTTTATCCAGAGAGACAAAGATGCATCTCTGTCCAGGCAAGGATTGTGACTTGTTCCAGTCTAGCGCAGTGCAATGAGATGGCTGTGTAGAAGCTACATGGTTTGACTTGAAAAATTCATACATCTTTTGGAGATTGAGGATCCTTCATTGTATCCAGAACTGTAGCAAGTGCTTTGTGTGCATGTAGAGATGATGCAAAGGGTATCATTCGTTGCTCAGATTGAATTCAATAAGCTACTCAGTGACTGAAGTGGCAAAACCTGTTTGTGTGTAAGCAAAAGATGTAGAGAGGAGAAAATGTATTTTCAGTGGAGAAGCAACTTCTGTCAGTAGCATTTGTTAGTTTTGAATGTATTCCATTGTCTCAGTGAATAAATGTATACAGCATACCATGACGCATCATGAAGTCATGTGTCTGGACCATTTCTATGCAGCCATGTTATTTATAACACACATGTACTAGTTACTGGAGAGGTTATTGGAGTACATTTTAAAAGAGGTTTAGCTAAAGGAGAAAACTATTCTAGTTTCCTTAATGGAAGGAGTTCTTAATTGAAGGAGTGTGATGTAGCACTCACAAATGAGAGCAAATGGAAAGCTCTGTAGCATGGACAGACGCTGTGACTTTTTAGTGCTATCATTGACCTGAAGACCTGAATCTGTGTGCTCTCAAAGCTCTCAGTGATTGGTGTGGTGCACAGGACTAACAAGAAATGCGTGGAGGAATTGTTAACCTTTCCTACCCTTTCCCACAAATACTCTCAACTCCTCATAAAATTAAAATATGCTCTATTAGACTTTAAATTAAGAACCTGTTTTCAATATAGCTTTCTCGGGCCTTGCTGCAGACATGAAGTTCCAATGAGATGCTAGTTGCATCCACTTCACTCCACAGGAGTGCAGACCTTGTACTCGGCTTTATTACAGCTATTGCTGCTGTGTGCTTGGTGGCTAGGTTGTGTTAATCTGTGCACAGACCAGGTATCCTAATACTGCTGTTTCTGTGTGACAGGTTATAGTGAGATTGATCAAGACTTGGTGAAGTACACTCACTGTGGGAAAGGGTGTTTATCCAGGTAGCCAAATAAATTCTTTATTTCACACCTATGATTTCTCATTGATTTTACATCTGTGCCAAGTTAATGATGAGTAAATGGATCTTGAATCCATTCCCTAGCTGCGAATGTTTATGGCACTTGCAAGACTCAGCCAAGTGCAGTTTTCATTAAGGATTCATGACCAAAGGTTAGGAAGGGCCTTTCAGTTTCCTCTACTTCACATGAGAAATAACAATTTTAGGGTTTGTGGGCCTCCAATCTGTCACATGCTGTGGAAAGAATATTGAGATTAAATAGTTTTCTGAAGATAGAAACACTGACAACATGCTAATAGTTCCACTGTACCTTTGCAGAGGCTGACAGTGTCCTTGCACATGACTGCTTTACAGCATCGTTAGATTAAAGCCCGCTTGGCTGCTTTTATTCCTTTTTCTCCTCTGAATCTTTAATGTTATATCTTCCTTTTGGATCTAGTGCTTCCTCAAGCTGGTTCTTTCTTTTCCCTCCATAGGGCGTTATGTAGTCCTGTTTAGTGTCTGTTAGGGAGTTTGTATGGCTATAAATCAAATGCTGCTATGCTTGCAGCATAGTAAAACATACTTTAAATGATTCGGTTTACAGCTCAAGGAAGGCACAGCATGGTGAGATACTCACATTGCATAACTGGAGGTGCTAAAATTGGGCTGTAGCTCCACAGTGACTAGCTGTAATGGCTGGCTCACAGTCCAGTCCTCGTTCTTGCGCTGCACCGCTTCCCTCGTGCTGTCTTTGCCTCCTCTCTGATCCTGCACTGAGCTGTTTTGGCACACTGAGATGGAAAGAAACTGACATGGAGAAAAATTGGTTCATGCCAACAGAGCCAGGGGAATTTCAGAGTCAAAGCCAAGGAGGTGGGTGAAACCATGCAGGTGGGGCTGTATGGACATATTTAGGGGTCATTTGTTATCCGACAGCTCTTGGATAGGCCCAGCGGTCCCCTGAAACCTTGGTCAAGTCCAGAAGGTGGCATCTCTGGGCAGAGAAGGGCTCCTGCAAGGGGAAAGCACAGCATGGTGGCTGCTCTGGTGGGCAGGAGCCCGTCTCTCCCTGTGGTGACAGAAACCAGTTAGGAACTCTATGTGCCTATGCTGTTGATGATTGTTCCCTCTTCTCTCTTTCCCATTACAGTTATTTTAACAAGCTGTTCACCACCAGCAGGTTCAGAAATTATAACTCTAAAAAACCCCCTTTTGTCTGTAAATACTGCTTCTCAGTCCACTAACAGTAAACTTGCATACACCTGCTCATTATTCAGCATGCTTATGCTTTCAGTCCTTGCTAATCCTAGCATATCCAACAGCATCTGCAGAGAACAGAGCTGCGCAGGGTCTGGTGATTGTGAGACCAGTTAATCTCACTTGGATTCTTTTTCCTTTGTACAGTAGTGAGATTTCTGACATATTGCCATGCTTGAGTCAGGGTGAAATTGTGTGATTCAGGAAAATAAACCAAATCATCTGGGTGGCCTGGCACTTTCTGTGGGCTCCACAAGTTACTAATAAAATATTCCTCTTGTTATGTATTACTGGATTTTATCCAGTGCAGGTATCTGGGTTGGTTAATTAGTCCGGGTTAATTGATCACTTAGACCTTGAGCCTACACAGACTCTTAGGGCGAAGCTACAGCCTGATTTTGCAATCTAGGTTTAAAACCCCTAGATTTGACCTGGAGATCTTTCTCTGTCCTGTCATTCACACTCATGTGACAGATCTGTGGAGTGAGATCCGGAACATCTGTGCATTAGCCTCTCCAGAGACTTTCAGGTCCACAAAGCACACATCCACTTAGATATATATGTATATATAGGAGTCTGTGAGAGTTCAAGCCCAAAGAATATTCTGGGGAGTGCTTTATTCTGAAAGAGCTTTATTTCAGACAGCTGATAGCCACTTGTTGTACGCTCTGAATCAGCAGACTTTGTATACATGAAGTTGCTAGTTAATATATATAGTCATGGCTAGGTAATCCTTCATCTTGTGGTACTTCAGCAGCTGATCTCTTTCATCTCTAGTTCTGCTAGCCAAGAACAGTGACAAAGGGATGTGTGTTTACATATATAAAGCCTGGCCCTCTTGATTTTTAATTCAGTCATTTTAGGCAGGACCATCATCCTTCTCTTGAGTTTCTGGACAGATGAGTTTCAAAGGCTGCTGATCTCTCAGGGTACTGTGGAAAAATCATTTTGGCCTTTCAGCTACAGCACAAATGACTGGGCAGATTTATATCTATTAAGCTTTGTTCCAGACTTTCATAAAGTATTTCTTAATAGGCTCTAAATTATCATACTGGTCTAGCAGAGCATGAAACAATCTGTAGCATGCCACTAAACAAAGAAACTATTGCAGTTACTTAGTGGTCTGCTTTCATAAAGTAGCATTTCAGAATACCTCCTGTTCTGGGAACACTGGCTCACCAGGGGAATGATCCTGGGGACACTGGCTCACCAGGGGAACGACCCTGGGGCCAGCTGGGGTAGCAGCCTGTCAGTACGCTCTCGGTGTCCAGCAAGTTCAAGCACTGTGACAAGAGCTTAACAAGATGGGAGTACACCAGCTTGGGGTTGCTGTAGACCAAGGAGTAAACTTCATACTGTGATGTATAATTGGCTGAGCTCAGATTCCTCTGTGTGCGAGCAATAGCTGCCTTTGGTGGTGTGTGTTGGCAAATACTGGTGTAAGGATGAAAACAGCCTAGCTGTTAAATACATGAAGGAATGACATCTTCACATCATCAGATAAACAGTCAAATCTGTCTTTTGCTAAATCCTGACAGAGCTTCAGCAATACATTGGTGTTTGTTGCTGCACCTAGTACTGCTGTGCCCTATCTTCTTTTTTATCCCTCTCTTCTCCAGTGAGGGAGAAAACTTAATTGTATGGTGGAAATATTTAATGATACCACCATGAATTTGTGGTATCATAGCAAGATGCCATTAGAATGAATCATGCTCATGGTTGTGACAGGATAGTCTAGTCTAAGACAATATTGCTGGTTTTAAATTCCTCACAATCTGCTTTAGTCCCTGACAAGAGGAGATTCTTCACAGCGAGTCTGTAGTTCAACAACCTGCTGGGCTTCTCAGCTCTTGGCTTGGCAGTGAGCTGAGTCCCTAAGGACATCTCCATGGTGTGTTTATTGGAAGTGCTTATGGTACAAACCCATTCTTAAAATCTTGTGAAACAGAAGTTTAGAAGCTGCCATTTCGGCATGTTTCACATGCACATTTTATATAGTAGCTTCATATATATTCTTTATGGGTTGGGGTTTTGTTTTTTTTTTTTTTAGATTCTAATTAAAATTATTTAAAATATTCGTATTTTATGTTACCTGAGTAAACTGTGGGGGAAGTTACATAATGTCACCTGAAAAAACAGTGATACAACCCAAAATCATTTTTAAGGGTATCATCTGACTGATTTATTGATGGGTACTTTTGTATCAAATTTGTCATTTGTCAAAATGTATCTAAAGTGTAATTTAGACACTTGATTCTTAGATGAACCTTTCTAAGGTGGGTCTAAGAGGCCGCCTCTGCTTCTGATTTACTTCCTCGTCTGCAAGTAAGAAGGTGGGAGAATGGAGAGGTCCTACACAGGGCTGCTCCTAAAGGATGGCAAAGGCATAGTTTTATTTCAAACTGTTCCATGTGTCAAAAATGTATTTCCATAAAGTTTCCATGATAGCTTTTGCCTAGAGGTTTCATTGTCTCTTAAAATGCGTGCGTTAATCTTGGTTCCATTCTTTTCAATGCAATTGTGGAAGCAGAGCTTATTCCCCCTTGGAGCTGGTATAATTGTGCTCCTCCACATGCGCCAGGCTCTGTGTGAAGCTGCTAGTGTAGGCTCTGCTACTGCTGTTCCCAAAAAGGTTCTCTCAGATTCTCTCAACACTGAACTTATTTATGTTTTCAGATGTGAAGTTGATACTGTCTGAGTAGAATGCGTGCAGTGTAACATAAAAGTGTCTCTGCGCAGGATTTAGGAGGAGGCACGGAAAGCCCCTCAAGCGTGTGTGTGCTTTATTACAGAAAATCAAGATGAATTTGTATTGTTGAGTCATCTGTTACGGCTGATTTAATTGTACTTTGTTTTCATGTTTTAAGTGCCTGATGATTTTTTTGTCAAGGAGGCAATGGTTTCACTGTTATAACGCATACTTAGAATTCTGCACTTGGTACCTGTTCTGTAATAGAATATTTTTGCAGTTTCTGTTTGGAAATAAAGACTTATTAGGCATAATTGTGATTTATTTTCTTCTTTTTTGAATTCCTGAGACTTAACAATCAAAAACATGACTTCTGGGGCACAGCACCGTAGAAAATGCCTTAGTCTGATTCCTTTACAGCAGTGCTGGCAGCTGACAGCAGAAATGTGGATGGTTCCTTAAAATTGTACAAGGAAAAAAGAAAGCTGTGCTTAAAACAGGTATGGGGGAGGTGTGCATGTATAAATATATATTGCTTAAACAATATTTTCATGTAATTGCAGTCTTTTCTGTTCCACACAGTTAGCTGTCTTCTTTTGTTGCTCCTAATGACTTCAGATAATTTTTGAATTATTTATCGAAGATAAATCAAACAAGGAAAAGAAGCAAACAATAAAAATAGCTATTAAATTCAAAAACCATCTCTAAAAATAACTGAATGCTTTGAAAGCAGTGATGAACTGAAAACACTAAACCACTGATACAGAAGCTTTTCATACAAATACTGACCATGGGTACATGTCTAGTAGATGTGTATCTAGTAGACCTCTGGACATGTTTTAGTGGATTATACGGATTTTTCCTTAGTATAGGTTTTGGTCACATACACAGATAATTGTAGTGAACAGATTTCAAACAGATGAATTTCAGAGAAATTTTCCCTCAAAGTGTTTACCTTTGGCCAGAAGGCGGCTGTAGAGCTTCTGTGCTGCTTACCGTGACTTCTCCAAATGGAACTTGACTGTCTCCTCCAATCAGGGCAAACAAGTATGTGCAGCTGCTTTGTGATGTGGACTATTATCCTTTAGGGCCCTCTAGGGACTTAACTGCAATTGCCAAATTTTATTACAGCCAGAACAGAGGATTAGGACTGGAAGGTTTTATTTGTCCTCAAGGACAAACAAGTGGCTTCTGCCCAAAGATTAAGATCTGGATCTTTGTGGCCTCCCTTCTTCCTGTATAGTATGAGTCTTTCATAGATGATCAAAACCAAGGATTTTCTTTTGTTTGTTGTGCTGACAGCTGGAATTGCATATAAGTGATGCAGATGCAAATGTGTCCTCATAATCAGAGCAGTTTCTAAAGGAGAAGTGTGATTTCTGCTGTGGAAAGGAAGTGTCTTTGAATAAGATTAAGCATCTCAAATATTTAGCTGATAAACAGCTAAATGTTGAAAGAGCAGCGCTGCCTGGTGATTAGGGCTGCTTGATCCAGATAAAGAATAAGTGAGTGCTGCTCCAGACAAAGTATTGCCTTTTCCTCATCCCCTGTTTGGAAAGGGAGGAGTCTGGAAAAAGCTGGCTGAACAAGAGGAGAGTAGAAGGGTTATGCATTGAGGTTATACTTGTCAAACAGCTGTAGTATCTCTGATCACACTAAGCACAAACCTTTTTCCTGGGGGCAGAGCATCTCCCATGAAAATGGCGCTTGTGCTATGGGAAACACATGGCCACTACTGTTAGAAGGGCTAAAGAAGGAATTTTACCAGGAGCAACAAGATTGTCCAAGGCCAGGTTAGGTTTTCTCCTGCCTCAAAATGCTGTTAGGCAAAAAAGTGTCATGTGAACATCATACAACATAAGGACACTGGGTTTATCTGGGAGAAAAGAATGGACAAAGCCTGGTCCAAAAGCTGACAGCCATGGCAGTGGGCGAGGGGAGCTGGGGTCATGGCCTCAGCCACAAGGGCTGAGGAAGATCATCAGCTCTTTAAAAAGAGAGGGGAGAGAGACTGCCTCCTCCTCAAGGATCCCAGTGTGCCCATGTTCTGGTGTCTGAATGTGTCTGGCACTTAAGATGCACGTCTCAGTTTTAGCTTGTCTCTTCCATCCTGTATCAAGCATCTGCTTCATCCTCACTCTGCGGCCAGAGCCAATTAATAGCAAATAGGAGTGGTGAAGTCTCACGGCCTGTGCAGACTGATAGATGAAACCATCTGCTTAATGGAGACGCCATAATGAAAGTATAAGCTTTTAAGTCTATAAATGCAGATAAAACTCTTTTATCATGTGAGAAAAGAGAAAGCTCAGCAAGGACTGAATTTAAGCTGCTGTCTGGTTTCTGCAGCACAGGGAAGCAAAGCTGAATTGGTGCAGAAGCTCATATGCTCTCACTGTCAATGGAGGAAGAAATGCTGGATGTGCTGGGAAAAGGATATAAATATTAGAAATGGAATAACTTTCATATTCAAAATTATTAGGTATTTTGAGAGACTTTTAGGGGGAAACCAATCTGATTGATTGAATTCTAAGCGCAGTGCTGCTTGTGTAACTCCAAACCTGCAGGGGCATTACTTCTTTTTGTTTAGCTATTCTGCTCTGTGAGGACAATAATTGCTCTTGTATTATCTGTGGAGTTTTAACAGCGTAAAAGCACCCAGTAACAGCCCCTCAGCTTGAACTACCCCTGTAAAACAGATCCTTTGCCTTCAACAATGTGCATTGGGCAAAAGCTTCCATGAGCCCAGGAGCAGACTGCAGTCCCATTTTCTCTTCTCAGGCATGGCTCCTGCCTGCTGGCTGCCACCAACTCCCACCAGATCCCCCAGCAGCTGGGTGCCTAGGACTCCTGCCAGGCGATTGGGAACCATGGGTCTGAATCACCTATGAGAGAGGAAGGAGTTGAGCTCAGTGGTTTGCTGCCTTGGTATGTCCTTGGCAGCAGAAGGAAACAGCCTGTAACTCATCTCACCAACCAGTCTCCAGTTCAAGGTAGGGTGACTTGTATTATGAAGTAGCACAGGATGCTACTTCATAGTCAGGGTGACTACTTCACATAAAAATTTCTCCATCATGAATACTTAAACTTACTAGGTCAGTCCCATCATTCCTGTCCTACCCTTTTCTCTACACTGGAAGTTTTTTAACAGTGTGTTAATCATAGAGCTCTGAACTCTGTTGGCCCTATTCTCTCTGCTATAATGTAGATAATAATTTCTAGGATGAAATCTCTTTTTCTGAATATATTTAACATCTTTCAGAAGAGTCTAAAATAGAAACTCTGAGAACATTAACTTAGAGCACTTTTCAAGTTCATCTTACTTGCAGTCCGTTTAAGTGAAGTGACAACTGAGGTGTGACATGAAGTAATTATACTGATTGTGTTGTATGTGCTCCACAGGAGCTAAATGATTTGCTGAGGATATTAATTTCAAAAGCCAGACAGCAAGAGATCAGCTGAGATGGAAGATCACTGCAAAGTGACCTCAGACCAGGGGAGAAATAAAAGAAGAGTTGTTGATGTGGCCCAGCACAGGAGTTCAGTGTGTGTAGTCTTGTGCATTTTGACACCAAAGGTGGTCTCCATGTAACTGAATGCAGATGTCAACATTGTAGTTCAAAGTCATAGCTGAAAGTTTCCTTTATGGTCTACGGAGAAAAGTGGAGAATAATTAATCTGTCTTATTTTTGGTACCTACATTAGGATGTGGTAAATCATGCCATAGATTCTCTGGTTTGTAGAGTGGGCTGAGTAGCTGGGCTATAATGTCTGTAGTTCAGTGCTCCACCATAAGGGACGGTGTTGGTGAAAGACAGGAGCACCCCAGACTGAGCTACCATCTACCTTATTCATACAAAGTCATGGACTTGTCTTGGCCTGATCATTACGCCTGGGGCATTACACTTCATGACTAGGGGAATAGTAGCTAAGTAGCAGACTATCACTTAAGAGATAGCCTATAATGAGATGAGGTTGATAAGGATTCTCTGAAATAATCTGTGCCTTTGCAAATAACAGACATAGCAAACTTCATTTATTTGATCCCTGAACAATTTTCACAGTCACAAGAAATTAATCAGAATGTAAAATCTCTTTATCAAATGCTCGCTGTTGAAATCAGTACTGGATTTGTGTACTTGCACTGTTGCTCAGCTGTGAATAGATATATTTAAAGTAACTTAATCTGATTGGTTTTAGCTTAGTTCTGCAGTCTAGCAGTGCAAGTAAAACTGCTTTCACTTAGAGATTGTCACTGCTTTGCTTGGATAAAGTCATTAGCAAGACATAAAGTAACTGTGAGTCTGAGGGGCCTTGGGACCCATGGGTTAGATCTTCCTGAGAGAACAAAAACTGGAGGCAAGTAGTAGCCAGTGCTCAGTGTAATACAACACTAATGAAGAGAATGTCATGAAACTTGACAGGGCAGCATATCCTTGAATCTAGATATCCATGCTCACAGAAAGAGGTAGGCAGTAACAAGAGCATTATTCTGTGCTAACAAGGAGCTCCGCACTCAATCTGTTACACATGGCTTTGTCTGCCATTTGCCAGAAAAAAATGACAAACTATTTGAGTTTCACTGAAGTGATGACTTTTGAGTAAGACACAATGTTTTGGCACATCCACACAAAACCAAAAGTCGGTAATCGTCATGGTCATTGCTGCTACCGACTCAAACTTCACGGGCAAACACAGTCACTGAACTGAAGACCCTCAGCCTCTGAGCATGTCTAAGGATCCCTGGTCTCTTGTGGTTTTGACCCCTAAGGCTCAGCCTGTACTGAAGAGGAGACTGGCTATGCAGCCTGCCTTAAGCTGACCATCTGGGCTAATACAGCCTTCTTTTGGAGGCAGCAGGCAGTTGAAAACAGGCCCTTTATCCCATCCACCGCAGTGCTGTTATGCCTCCACTGACAACAGAGACACAACTTGAACAAGAGATTTAATTTTCTGATGCACAAGTAAATGAAAGGGTCACCTTGCTCACTTGTTATGATTGTATCTTTGCACTGTTAACTGCACCAGTACTCCAGCCTCTGCAGCACAGGCATCATCCTCGGGTCTTCTGTGGTGGTAAGAAGGGGTGCTAACCAATTTGTGGCCATCAGGAATCCTTTCTTTCCATACACCTGGAAATAAGGCAAGAGTTTGCAATTCAGAGGGAAGGATGCCTTTGTAGAGATATTTTATTTCTAATATCTCTGTAGGAAAGTTGAGAGCAGTCCTTTGATTTCTCTATGGCCAAGCTCATCTGTTACTCCCTTGTCAAAATGGGGACAGCAGTGCTTGGTCCTCTCCCAGTAGTATTAAGGGGGTAAATACACCTCATCTGAAGACCTGATTATGTTCTGCATGATGGAGACCATGTATGAACTGCAGACAGACATCTTTTCCACTCTCTAAAAACTGCAGTTTATCTCTTGCTGCTGCTTCAGCTTCATCTATGCTTGGTTGACCATGACATAAAGCACAACTATGCAGATTAGGTGTATAGTAGCGCTATTATGATATTTGAATTACAAAGAGAGAAAACAAATAAAAAGAACAAGGAGAGAATTTAACATTTTTGATTAGCTTTTCTCCTTCACTTTCTTCCTATTTAATTTAAACTGGGGCTGTTTCTTTCCTTCTGCAGTAATCATACATCCCCAAGAAGTGAAAATACACTTGCAAAACTAATAAATAAGAATCTATTTGCAAAGATATTTATTTATGCGCCTGGCACTTGAGGGTGTTTAGAGGGTAATCTCAAACTGTGAGCTCTGCACTGTGTAAATTTAGAAGCTATTTTTTCTAAATGTCAAGTATTTATTACATGAAAAAAACATTTGGAGTGTGGAGCAGGTCCCTAATGATATACGGTGCACTTGGGGAAGGACTTCTTGGATGAACAGAAGTAATATTTGAGAGATGAAAAGCAAATCATCTGTTTGAAATTGCTTTGTGTACACAGAAAGGAAACTGAACAAAGGTGGAAGGCCAGCCCAGTATTTTGCTTTGTCTCATGCATAAAATGGTTTTCCAAGCCTATACCAATCTCTTTTCTGAGTCCTGTGGCACTTCTACCTCCTCTGCTTGAATGCTGCTGTCTCCCTCTCACCCCCTTAACAGCTCCAGCAGGCTCTGTTCAGACCACAGGCAAATAAACCCTGCAGAATTTATTCATGTAGGATTTTACCCACATGATACCTTACCTTAATGACAATGTATCTCAAAGTGTGAAGTAGTAAAGTGCAACTCTCCAGCTGGAGACTGATTATATGGAATATAAAGGACTCCATCTATTGTGAAAAGCCTGTGGTGCCTGTTGTTTTGCTTGGAAATATGAGCCAGCTTGGAAGGCTGCAGCACTATGAGAACCATCACAAGCAAGGGATGCCCCACCTACTTGTTCTTCCTGATCAGAGCACACACCTCCTCTACATCAGGCACCTCCTTTTCCATGGAGGTCAAGGTCTGTGGGTAGAGGCCCTGTGTTTTATTAGTCCATCTAATAAAGCTGGGGGAAATTGAAAGGCTTTCATCTGAAAGCTCTTCTCATGTCTGAAATAGATGCCATGAACTTCAAGCAATTGTTCCAAGTTTGATTAGGTACATAGGAGCTTCACTGCCTAAAGGAAAGGGTGACTAGATAATTATGAGCTAAAGGAGAGAAATGCTAAGACCATTTCTTGCAAAGGACAGAGAGAGACAAGTACTTTAGAGCCTGTGTGGAAAGTGAAGAGGTTAGTGATGAGGATGATGTGGCAGTTGCATGTACTGAAATCAAGCCAGGAAGGAAAAAAACCCTGAAAGTCCTTTTCAAAAGCACATATCTTCAAAAGGGAGCTTCAAATGTGGGCAGCAATAAAGAAAGATTGAAAAAAAAAAAGTAGAAGCTAAAAGATTGAAAATGCTGGTAAGGCCAAAGAGACTTTTTGAGATACCGTGCTTAACTGAGAACTGCCGACTGGCTTGTGGAAAGCCTCTTACAAAGAGAAAGGAAAGAAAAAACCCTCACAAAAATCTCAGCCCAATTAAAAAAGACAGTGAACTACTAGAACTTGACAGAAGTCGTGTCCAAATGTAAAAACAAGGAAAATCTGGCAAGTGAAATGTAGATCTCCAGTGAGATGGGTCAAATACCAGTTCAAGGCAAGTTGCTACCAGAAACCACTTTCAGACACATCCAACCATGATGTCTCCCAGAAATTCAGTCAAGCGAGACAGTCAAGAGGTAGAAGAATTACACAGCAAAGATAAGGCCATAGGAAAAGAACTTGCTTGAACACAGCTCATTAAGAACAAGGTGACTGAGCCCTCTGTGACAGATGAAGAACAATCTCAAACCAAAGAGATTTAGAAGCAAACCAGTACATTGATAGGTGGGAAGACAGGATGACAATCATCAAATGGCTCTGGAGTAACTCCGCATGAAACTGCTAACTTATTACGTGCAATGTGCCTAGTGTCAGAGGAATAGCCAATGCCCATTATAACTTCCTTCTTTAAGAAAGGCTCCAGGGAGAGAAGGTTTTATCAGGAGGAACTGTAAAAGCAGCTGTGCTGGGTAGGATTCCACAAGCATTTTTTACCCAAGGAAGTTATGCCTCATGGATCTGGTAGAAAGATCTATAGCATTTCACAAGCTTTGTGGGTAAAGGTGATGCAGGTAGAGGATTCTGTCAAAAGCTTTTTCAAAGCGATCACTGCAGGTTCCTAAAAAATACAAAGGGCAGGTTCTCCCTATTTTAAGCTAGAAAGTAGAAGATGGCAGAAAAAGATGAGAGCCTTCACTGTGGAAGGAAGCTGGCACTGGGCTAGCACTAGTGTTTGCACTTTGGACTTTACTGTTCAATATATTCCTCAGTGACCTAGCAAAGGATGACAAAAGTTTTCAGTTGGTACCAATTATTAATGGCAATCAGTATTAATGCAAAGCTCAAAGTTGCAGAAGGATGCCACAGTCCTGGATGACTGGGCAATCAGACAATGGATAAAAATTTTATGTCGATGGAAAAGTAGGGGGGGGCAAGAAACCTTACAGCTATAATCACTGTGAATAACTTTCTGAAAACATCAGCCCAGTGATCAAAAAAAGTAGATGGGATATTTTTACCTACTTTGAAGGTAACTGAGCACAAATAGAAGTTCCCGTTATGTCACTCTGTGCTGCTCCAAAGCACGTCTTGAAAACTGCTTGTGTCTTAGTCACCTTGTTTTAAATAGATTTTAGCAGAACTAAAATGAGGGTAAGACTGATGAGGATTATTAGGATTTTAGGATTACAGGATGAGCTGGATTTTCTGCAGGATGTAATCCTTTCTGCTCAGTCATGATGAGAACCCTTTGCAGTGCTCTGTCCAGTTCTGGGCTCCCCAGTACAAGAGAGATGGATGCACTGGAGCAAGTCCAGCCAAAGGCCACAGAGACAATGAAGAGCTTGGAACATCTGACATACAAGTAGAGGCTGAGAGAGCTGGGACTTTTTGGCCTGCAGAAGAGAAGGCTCAAGAGGATTGCATCAATGTGAATAAACACCTGGTAGAGGGAGTGCAGAAGACAGAGCCAGGCTCTCCTCAGTGATACCCAGTAACAGGACTAGAGGCAATGGACATGAACTGAAATGCAAGAAATTCTGTTTCAATGTAAGAAGCAACTTTTTTACTTTGAGAGTAACAGAACATGAGCATAAGATTTGGCCAGGATAGAGGCATATCCCACTGCTGCAAGAATTCACCACTTCAGACACCTCCTAGATCACAGTCCAATATTTTCAGCTTAAAGCAGCAGGGAAGGTGACTTGTGCTGTCCTTCACTGGAGCTGTATAGGCATGCACTTCTACAGCCACCTAGCTGCAGGGCACTATGGTCTGATGCAGAAAGCTGGAAGCAGCAAACCTGTCACACTCCAGCAAGCATCACTGAAGAAGAGCTGTTGGAGCAGAAACTATGTTTGCAATTACCATCCTCAATTTGCAAAATAAGCTTTAAAACTACAAAATTAGTATTACAGTAGGCGGGTACAGTAGGTGAATTAGTTTACAGTAGGTGAGAGCCAGGGTGTTTTTAAAGTATTTAAATACTAGGTAGGGATGGGTATGGAAACTTGGTCAACGCGTGGAGCACTACAGCCAGCAAAACCACCCCATATTACTCACTTTGCCATATAATATAATTAAGCTGGTTATATAAAAGGGCAGGGCTTTTCTAGCATGCGCATTTCTTGGACATCCATAAAATCTATAGAGTGTCTTATGTTGGGCTTAAAATCCTGCTCCTCATTTGGAAAAGACGGATTTTGAACCTGGATCCTTCCCAGCCCTCGTACATAGCCTCAACCCAGCTGCCAGGTACAGAGACACATGTACCCATCTGAACCACTGCTCAATTCTTTTACTGGAGAATGGGGTAGAGTTAACCATCTTCACAGCAACTCCTGCAGTGCCATGTCTTGCATTTGTGACTAAAACGGTACTGGTGACACACTGATGTTTTGGCTGATGCTGAGGGGTGCTCGCACAGCATCAAGGCTTTCTCTTTGTGTCTCACTCTGCCCTCTCAATGAGTAGGCTGGGGATGGGACACAGTTGAGACAGCTGACCTGACCTGGACAAAGGGATGTCCCATACCATAAAACATCACATTCAATCAGCTCAGTCATCAGCAATAAAAACTGAGGTAAAGGAAGAAGAAAGAAGGGTTTTGTCTTCCGAGATGGCCATTGTTCACAGACCAGCTGGGCATCTATCGACCTGTGGCGGGTGGTGTGTGATTGCCTTGTTTTGTCCTGGTGATCCGCTCTCCTCTTTCTTCACCCATTAATCTGTTCCTATCTACCTCCAGCCACAAACTTTCTCACTTTTTTTTCCCCTGTTTTCTCCCCCATCCCACTGGGGGTGATGGGGGTGAGCAAGCAGTTGTGCGGGTGCTTGGCTGCCGGCTGGTTCAACCCACCATGCTTCTTCATCCCCAACATGTCTGTATTTGCTCTCTGCCAAGTCTGAGGCATCTTCATGGGGTTCAGTATCACAGTCAGCAGCAGAAAATAACTGCAGAGCGATTCCTGGGGAAAGCTGCATCTCTTCCCTTTGCAGCCACACCTTCCCGCATGGTATACTACAGCCAAGGACCCACCCGAGGGAAGAAACGCTCCTTGCAGGCTGCCTGCCCCTTGCAGTTCATGTGAGCCACCGCAGGGAGACAGCTGCAATACGTCTCTGAGAAAGAGACGGGCAGAAAACGCCAGGCTGAGGAGTTTGTATGGAAACTCTTGCACACTGGTACACAGCGCAGAGAGCTGGCTGCTGTGGGCTTGCCCTTTTCTGAAGCAAGGCGTCTGATACAGACTGCAGCCCATAAGCTGCTTTTACCTCTGGCGGGTACATGAGCCTGGGGAATGACCTTGGGCTGGGTTGTGAGGGGGCCTGATGGCGAGAGCATTGCTGCCCTTATTGCTGCAGAAGGGAGCTATTGAACAAAGGATGCTCTTGAGAGAGAAGGGTCCTGTGGTTAAGGTTGGAGAGGAGGTATTGGATTTTTTTCCTGCTTCCTGGCCAAGGCTGGGAATTTCGCTCAAACCATGCTTTGCATTGGTACCCCTCAATGTCTGAGCTTAATTTTCTGGGAGCTTGGTCTGAGATCCAGACTAGGAAATTACCTGAACCTGAAATCAGTAAGTGCCTTAAAAGTGCTAACCAGCCTCATACCAGACCCCTAAGTTCAGCTTCCACTTGTGAGCCTGACCGCTGCTCTCCACGGCCCCTTGTGTAAAACAGGGCTGATAATACCGCAGGGGTGCTGTGAAGAACCTTGAAGAACATCAGAGGGTAGCCCAGAGGAAATTAAACATTCAGGTTCTTGAAAGCAGATAAATAAACTGTGGAAATACACAGGCAGGAGGGCTGAAAATGCTCTAGCAGTGAGAGGCAGTGATTCCTGAAGTGCTGTCGGGGATGTGCACTGAATGAGGCAAGGCCCACGAACTTGCAGCTGAATTCTGTAGCATTATGCATGAGCACAAAGGGACCAAATGAAGATTGAAGATGTAATTTTATTTTTGGCACTTTCTAATTCTGCATGCATGGCTGCACTCAGGCAAACATCTCTTAGAGCAGTTTATTGTATGCAAATGACTTTAAATTTTCAGTAATATCCAGGCTTCCTTTCTCTTCCCTGTGGAAAGATTTGCAATTAAAATCTCCAATACTTACCTGCTGTTAGGACACCAGTGGGATTCTCTATCCAGACACTCAGCTGCTCATCATCTCCAAATGTGGGAATTCATATCTGCTGGCAGCTTCCATTCCACCACTTGGCTTAAGCAAGTCCCGGCCAGGAGCAGGTGAACCCCAGCAGGACACGATCTCCACAACCACATGGGTCCTTGGTGACTGCCCGCAGCAGCCCTATGACAGAGATGTCAGCCACAAGTTTCTTCATGCTCTAAAGGTGATTGAGAGTCTACAGGATATGTTTTAATTGTCTAATGGAGAACAGGCCAGTCCCAAAGTGCCTAGTAACCCACATTTACGCCTGCAAATAAGACTTTTAGCATGAGCTCTGTAAGTGCTCTCATGACAGGTAGCTCTGGACACCCTGCCTGGCATGGTGGGATTGGCCCAGCCCCCATTCGGAGTTTTCACATTGGGCTGGGATAAGCAATACCCTGTAAGTAGTTTTCTGAAGGTCTCTGTTCCTTGGTGCATTCATGGCTTTGCATGAAGCACCCAGATACCTGACAGTCTGTAGGGCAGCACCCTGCTGCATGCAGCACAGTGATGCCACCACCCTTCCACTACTGCTGATGTACAGCTTTCCACCATACTGCCATCAGGCCTCATCTGAAATGTCCTGAGCTCTTTAAACCTCACATATAAATCGAGTTTTCAGAACCTCAGAGCAGTCTTGCAGCTATTTCCTCAACTTAAGGGAAGGGAAGGGAAGAAGGAAGAAACAGAAGGGAGAGAAGAAAGACAGTGGAAGGAGGGAAAAGTACATTTGCTGTACACTGAAGCAATCAAACTGCAGGGCAGAAGGAATGTATTAGCCACATGTTCCCAAGGGCTTGGAACATGGAGTCTGTGCTAACAGTTTCCATATTTTGCAGGATTATTGGAAAGGAAAGGGAAAGGAAAGGAAAAGAAAAAAGAGAAAAGGAAAGGAAAAAAGAAGGAAGGGAAGGGAAGGGAAGGGAAGGGAAGGGAAGGGAAGGGAAGGGAAGGGAAGGGAAGGGAAGGG
>WYDI02029919.1:0-17554 GCA_009867235.2 Psittacus erithacus
GGTTGGTGAACACCAGAGGATCTGCCAACAGGGCTGGTCCAGCCCAGTCAGAACTTTTACATACTGTAGAAGGGGATAAAGTTCCTGTGGTGCACATAAAGAATTTGCTGGGGAAGACAGCCTGGGTTATTCCTGCTTCAGGTAAAGGCAAACCCACTCATGGGATTGCTTTAACTCAGGGACTTGGTGGATACACTTGGTGGATAATGCGGGAAGATGAGGAAGTCCGATGTGTACCTCAAAGAGATTTGATTTTAGGGGAAAACAGCCATGAACTCAATTGTATGCTGTTGCCTGCTATGCAGCACTTTTATAGCCCACCAACTAGATGTCCTCAGATCACCAGTAACTGGCCCTGACTTTGCTCCGACAAGCATTCCAACAAAGAATGAACTTCGACAAATCCCGATGAGCTCAGCAGTGACCAGATGATTTCCACGGTGTCATCAGTAGGCAAAAATCCAACACTGCACACTGTCTCTCCTGCTCTGAAAGACTGTTACAAGAGATGGATCCTGACATCATGGACCAGATGAATTCAGCAGCTTTACAGGTATTGGTCCATGGACTAAGGAATGATATCTCTTTGTGTGTGAGTATATGTGTGTGTGTGTGTGTATTTTTATATATATATATGACACAAAAGCAATCACATATTGAAAAATGTGGGATCTGAGCATGACATGAATGGTATGGAATAAGGGGTGGATACTGTCCTGGGCTCAGCAGTAGCAGTCATTTTTCTCCTTCTTAGTAGCTGATGCAGTGCTGTGCTTTTGACTTTCAGCCTGGGAACAGCACTGATAACACCAATGTTTTTAGTTGTTGCTAAGTAAAGTTTACTCCAAGCAAGGACCTTCTGAGTCTCATGCTCTGCCAGGGAGGTGGGGAAGCTGGGAGGAAGCAGAGACAGGACACCTGACCCAAACTGACCAAAGAGGTGTTCCATACCACAGCACATCATGCCCAGTATATAAATTGGGAGCAGTTACCTGGAAGGGTTAGATCACTGATTGGGTCGGGCTGAGTATCAGTAGCTGGGTGGTGAGCAGTTGTATTCTCTTCCCTTGTTATTTCCCTTATCATTATTATTAATGGTGGTAGCAGCAGTGGTTTTGTGCAATAGCTTAGTTACTGGACCCAACACATGGGAGTTACATTCTTTAAATTCTCCTCCCCATACTTCTGGGAGAGGGGGGAGGAAGGCGGGGGGGAGCGAGTGAGCAGCTGCGCAGTTCTGAGTTACTGGCTGGGCTTAAACCGTGACAGCTGCCAAGTACAGGATTATTTTTGCAGGTTATATTAGATTTAAGGTGGCTTAATTCAAGCAATGCTCCCAAATACACGTGGGTATTGGTACCTTCTCCCACCTGCATTATAAATTTACTTCCTTACCTAATCATGAACTTGGCATTTTGCAAGCACTGTAATCAAAAGTCTAATTCCGCAGGAAGCTTCAAATATACTTGAAAAAAAAAGAATGTTCTGAGTTTTGGAAGGAGAAATAAACCTTTATTTTAACACCTTTTTCGTATTTTATCCACAGCAGACTAAATTACTTGGAAGTCCTTCTGCAAGTATATCGATATAAATACTATTTACTGCTGTGCTCCCTGTGAGCTCTCCTACCACTTTCAATATCTTTGTCTTCTGCAAAATTATATTATGATTTTAAGATCAAGACAGGCTTTTCTTGGATAAAAAATATAATTAATGTACTGGGAATTCATTCGAACAAGATCTGTATTCTCTGCATCAGTCAGGAAGTACTTCAGCTCTGCATAGTTTAGGAAAAGTGTTTAGGGGTTTTGTTGGGTTTTGTTTGTTTTGTTTTTTAGTTTATATTAAAATGTAAGATGTTAGATCCTAAATAAAGATTATGTTGGTGCCATATGAAGAGACAGCTCTTGCTCGCAAAAGTTGTTAAACAATTTATCATCCTAAGAAACATTTCTTTACATTTAGCTGCCAAGTTGCAAGATACACGGTGCCTGGTTAATTTCTATCTAAAAGCTCATTACTTCACAGCTTTCTTGACTTTAAATTTTACATCTTTCATTTCTGAACCTGTTTGGGCAGAAATTTGTAATGTTTTGCTTGTACCAAAAAATGGCTGCATAGTTAATAAAATTGTAATGAAATGTACAGGGCCCAAATTAATAAAAGAAAAAGTTGAACCTTACTATACTATCAGCTCTTATTAGCTATGACAGCTCTACTTTACCCTGCATTTAAAACCTTTCCAACATAAAAAAGTTCTGACAAGCAAATTAATTTAAGAAACACAAAGGTTAGGTTTCATGTAAAATGCTCTTCAGCAGTAACTATACTGCAGTAACAAAGTGCGAATGCTTAATTACGTGTACTGATCTGCCTGCGTGGGTCTAAATGTTTTGTCCAGTCGCAACTGACATTTTTGGCAAATGAAAGTTTCCCTCCCCATGAAGACAAGATGACATCAATGTCATAGTAAGCGCAAGTTTTAACTCAACTTTCCAGCGTGCTTTTTGATCTTCTAAGGATGGGTGTCCTTTTGGTTTGGTTTGCCTTTTTTTTTTTCCTTTTTTTCACCCTTGGGAAAAATTACTGAACAGTAAAATAGTGGTAAAGGCATTGTCAAGATTAACTTTAAAAAGGTTTTTGCATTTACACATTAAAGCCAGGTTATATTCTCTTTTACAGAAGTGTTTTGTGTCATTTTGTATGTTTTTACAGGTACAATATGCATATATTTTATCAGGACTACATTCAACATATACACTATCAAGACTGAGTTCTGGACCTTTAGTGGTATAAGCTGGTTCTGTACATACACACACAGATGAAATACAGGTTTAACTTCAACTTTAGTGAGGTTAAATACATAAATGACTTTCTTTTTCCTCACTGTAACTTTTCTATTACCATACTTCTATAACTGTTAGAATATAAAATACAAGCAACCATAATGATAAAGGAGACTAAAATTAAAGTCATCCAGCTTCAGCTATCTCAAAATGTATTCCAAATAGCTGAAATGAGATAGTCCCTTCATCTCCCTTCCACTCCCCCAGTTTCTGCTGTGTATTTTCAGTTTTTGTCCTCTGCTATCTTCATCATTTTTCAGACGCCAGTGTAAAATTCACTGGTACAGAAGAACACAAGATAAAGGGCAAAAGCAAAGCAAATAAATAAACATAAAATAAAAAGATAAGTTTGCACAATTATGACTTTGACCAATTTAGGTTTGAGAGCTCCCTTTCCCTTTAAAGAAACCCTTTGGCTAGTTTGGGTCAGGGGTCCTCTCTCTGCTCCCTCTGTTTCTTGTGCCTCTCCTCACTGCCAGAGCATGAGACTGAAAAGTCCTTCATCAGGGTAAGCACTACTTAGCAACAACTAAAACATTAGTGTGTTACCAGCATTGTTCTCAGACTGAAGCCAAAACTCATCACTGCACCAGCTACTAGGAAAAAAAATAATTATCCCAGCTGAAATCAGGACATCCCCTCAGCAGAGAGTCTCCTATGACAATCACCCATCTTTTTTTCTTTATGGAATTGGTTTTGACACGGGACATAGGACAACTTAACCTCGCTGACACATCCAAGCTAGATGAACCATTGTCATTTGTCGGTGTTCTGTTTCATTTGCAGAGCCTTCTACCTATTACTCATGGGCACATGTGAAGGTGGGGTAGTCACAGAGGAGACTGCACCAGGCAGGAACGTTTTGCCATTGCCCCTATCCCTTAAGACACTGTGCTCTGCCAGGTGGAGAAAGGGTACGGAATCCTCCATATTATGTGTCCCGTCAGCCTGTTGGGCCTGTCCCATGGAAGGTAGGATGTGATTCCAGTAATCTCTCTCTCAGACTCCCTGATATTCCTCAACCTTCTCACCTCCTCCAGTAGCTCTGCCCCTAACCAGAGGTGTGCCTTTGCTTGGGCACACCTCCCACAGGTTTTCTCACTGCTGCTGTTCGGGTACTGGCCTAAGTGCAGGGTACAGCCTGCAATCTGAGACCTGGGAGGCAGGGTATTCCCACTGGAGCTCTGGGCAGCTGCATCAGTCGTGGTGGGTGCTGAGCTTTGAGATAACGTAGCTTTCTGCTGGATGGATATCATTGCTCCCTGGTCAAGCTGGCAGAACTACGTTGCCTTTCCTGTATGCCTTTCCATGCAAACGGCCAAACAGACTGCGGCACCACGACCTTGCTGATGCACCACACACTGTCTGCCCACCCTGTTCTTGGCACTGTTGGTCACTAGTGCTGCCCAGGTGCTTATTTCACATGTGCTGGGTGCTTGGCTGCCATTGCTCCTGGCCCTGCTCAGGTCTTCTTAGCTGCTGTAGCACAAGCTGTGGCTCTCTTGACTCCCCCTGAGATTCTCCCAGTTCAGGAATTCACCTGTGCACCCTGCTAGAGTGCTTTGCCGCAGATCATGCTGGCACCAGAGCTGCTCGCCTCAGCAGTCAGCTCATTTTTCTAAATAAAGACATTTTATCTTCTCATAAATGATGAGCTTCAAGCATAAACTCTAGGAGGAGAAAAGAGAAGAAACACTGACTAGAATATAAGAATATAGAATATATAGAATATAGAGAATATAACTGATCTAGAAAAAACTTCCATTTTCATTATCACCTCAGTTGCATTATATATACTACTATGAATAACAAAAAACACAGTTTACTGTGGGAAATGACCTCTCAAAACACTACAGTATGAAGTGGGCATAGGTTCTACACTAAATTTATTAATGACAAATATAAAGTATAATGTATTACCTTTCCTGCTAATTTATCTAACCCTAATTACAGAGAAGCAGTTAACATGACACATGTTCTTGTCAACTTCCATTTAATCACCCTGTCCGATCAGTATCTCCCTTTTTTTAATTGAATCTCAACATTTCATCTTGCAAGCATGATGATAAGGTTTCAAAAATCAGTTTTCTTTTACTGAAAAAGGGACACGGCAATTTTTAATTTAAATACATACATTTTATTACACTGACAGTGTACTAATGTTTTAAAGACCTCATCCGTGTGAAGCCCTGTTATTTCTCCTTCTGAGTCAGTAACAGCTAGCTTTGTGGTTTTCACAATATTTGTTTATGATAGAATTCTAGCAGATATCTTGATAGGTACAGTAGACCTGGCAACTTAGTTATGGGTAGCACAAAGCCACTACCCAATTTCTTTCCCAGTTTGCCAATGAATTAAAGGTGACATAGTTGATCTGATAGAAGGTAAACTGTTAGGTCCATACTGAATGGAAGGCTCTCATATCTCTTTCACAATGAAGAGATTTATCACACATTATTTTTGTTCATATTCTACCTACTCAAGATGTAACATGTCTCATGAACTGCACTTTACACTTGTTTGTGGTATCAGCTGTCATTGTGTTTTCATACAGTTCACTGCTGCTATCAATCTGGAAACTAAGACCAGATGCATCGTAATAAAGATAGATCCAGATGGGATGGGATGAGTAGGGTGCAGCAGGAAGTCCTAAAGCAATGGGAAGTCTAAAGGAGGAAGTCGGAAGTTAGGGGATGGAAAACCACAGTCTTGAACACCTTTAGCAAATCTGTAGCTGTAAGCCATAACTCCTTCTGAAGTTTAATTACTCAGGATAATCACGAAGACTCAGATACCATCTTTATTTTCAACGGCCAAATGGCTATGCAAAAATAACCTCTGTTCATAGTTCACCAACACATCAAATCTGACTTTAGTATTGCTGAAGGAGATTATGTAAGCTAAGGCCATACGATAATGATGCAACACTCAGATAATTTAAGCATTACCAAAACCAATCACAAGAACAAAAAATCTCTTGCATTATTTCTATACAGTATGCTCTGACCAAGCTGACAGAAATGCACTCAGTTGCCAGTATTTGATACAGATCCCATTAGTGCCTTGCAGTATATGGATGTGACACTCACAGTAACAGAAAGATGTTGTAAATGCCTGTAACAGACTTATTCCTAGCAATTAATCTGAAATAGCAATCAGATGCTGCCCTAACACATATTTTATATTCTTTATTTCTTGGAAAATGATTTTATTTTGTTTAAGTCTTGTCCCATGATTTCTTAATTTTAAAAAGGGAAAATCTATTGAGGTCATGGTAGGCAGACCCTATGGTCTATAATATTTTGTTATTCTTAGGCAGATAGATAAAATTTTATATAACATGTATTTTCTACAGAACACACTTTATGAGGAGCAGATGAGGGAACTCAGGTTGTTTAGCCTGGAGACATGGAGAGACTTCATTGCTGCCTGCAGCTACCTGAAAGCTGGTTGTGGTGAGGTGGGTGTCAGTCTCTTCTCACAAGCAACAAGCAATTGAACAAGAGGAAATTGCCCCAAGTTGTGCCGGGAGAGATTTAGATTTTATATTAGGAAGAATTTCTTCACTGAAAAAGTTGCTAGGAATTCAATAGACTGCCCAGGGAAATGGTGAAGTCACTATCCCTGGAAGTATTTAAAAGATGTGCAGATGTGGCACTTAGGGACGTAGTTCAGTGGTGGATTTGGACTTGATAATATTAAAGCTCTTTCCCAACCTAAACAAGTCTATGATTCTACATTACTATATTTATCTCCTTTGGCTATGGATAGTTCAGATTTATTATACTTCAAGTTTCAGGAAGTATCTGCATTGCCCCTTTGAATTTTAAATAAGGACATTTTACAGACATTTTACAGATGTTTGAAATATAGGCACCCCCAGTTTGAGGTAAATGGCTAATTGCACTAGATGGAGCTGGGCTACTCAGCATTTGGTAATGCAGCGCCTAGCTTATATGTGTCACTATGTAGCCTTCCCATCCTAGACACATAGCAAGCTAGGCAATTCAGGAGGCAATTTGCAATTGTTGAGACATTTGATGATGGCTTACCTGCGCAGAAAGTGAAACTAGTTGGAGACAGGAAAAATAATGTAAATTTTATGTAAATTTTAAGTGTTTTACTCTTCTATTCCTTCAGAGCAATGTGAAACACTCCTTGTTTCATGTAACCAGTAACATGTAGTAGTTAACAGTAATGTAATCAGTCTCAAAAGTAAATTATATTCAATGTCAGCTGACACTGTAAACCTATTTGTTCCTGTCCTGTAGTCAAAATTTGTTTGTACTTCATGCATAGGCCTCTATTAAAGAAGAATGTGTTGTGTTAGTCTTTTTGATTTAATCTTTGTCAAAAGAAGATTACTTGTACATATTCAGCTTGCCTGAGGAAGCTATCAGGAGATATAGCTTACAAGAAGATCTAGAGGGAAAACACTACAAAACCCCAGTTTTGTACAGTATACATTGTCCTCTTCTGACTTAGAACCAAAATGCTTTCATAAAAAGAGCGTAAGTTGTTACTTTCAAAAATCATGTTTTAAAAATATATATTAAAACATTTGTTCTGATTTTTATGCTTACATTTTACAAGTTTTACTCCTGTATAAATTACTAGCTAGTGCAAGAAGAAATGGATTTTTATTTTCAATATCATGGCAAAGACATTCTGAAATATTTTTTCATTAACAGATTCTGTTAAGTCTGCAAACACAGATCTCATTTAACAATACAGTTCATCACTGATCACTCTTCTGATGACTAGAAAAGGTACTACAGTACATTTCATATAGGAATATTTGATTTAAAATTGAAGAAAGAAAGGTGTGATTTTCATTAATTCCAACATGATTAGAAGCTAATACTTTTTCCTTTCAGAAAGTTCAAGCTGATAAAGTTTTTGTTTACTTATTATTTAGGGTACTATACACACTAGCTATAAACATACTTTGAACAAACTGAGTAGAACATTCCGCTATAAGTTTAAAAGAGAACTTATTTTTTGTTTTATATCACTTTGGAATAAAGAACTGCATTAAAACTTTACAACACATGAGACTGAAATTGTAATAGAAATTAATGCCTTATTTGTTGTTTTATTTAAATAAAAAATAGGACATATTTCACTACAGGCATCTCCTTATTCTCCAGGCCAGACCAAAAATGTATTGAAGTTAATAGACTCCATTTGCGATATTCTTTGAATCTTGGCTCACACGAATATAAACCAAAGTAGAAATCCAATTTTGTAGTGTGTGTGAAAGTATATCATGTAAGATTTTCATTGAAACTTTTTTTTGCTCAGATTAATACTGATTATTTATTATTAATTATTAATAGTTCTTCAGTCAAAATACAGAATAGTCAAAATCAAACTCTGCACAGATAAAAAGAACTCAGTGTTGCTGTAGTTGACTGAGGAAGCAGTCTGCTTCTGATGGAGCTGAGCTCAATAGGATTTATATTACAGGCTTAAAACTAGCAAATACCAGCAAAAAAACATATCCCTGAAGAACCAAAAATGAGACCAATGCAAGTGGCTTTGGAACACTCTTGTAGAGATCAGCTCCCACAGAGCATTCTAGCAGTGGACTACTAACGACATGCTTCAGTCAAAACCAGCCCTTGAATGCATCACTGGTTTGCATCTTCAAGATGATTTATTATTAGTATTTTCAAATGGGGTGGAACTACTGTAAATTATTGAGAAGGATTGCTACAAGATCTGGCATGCTTTTGTTTCAAAGAGAATGAGCAGCTTTTTTCGTCTGCAGTGTTTCTCCTTGGGAAACTCATTTCACATTTCAACAATTTATTTTCTGGAGAAACTGATGGATTTCTTTAAAATATGGTGCTGTTATTTTCTGAAACGTGTACTGTAATGGGGGGGCTCTGTAAGTGCTTTTTCTGAGCTCCTAGATGGCAAGCTGAGAGTCAGGTTTTGATTAGCAGCTTCACCGCCACAACAGATATACCTACTCTATTGAATTATTCAGTTCCCCTGTTTACACCTGGTTCTTGATTCCCAAACATCTTCACTGCATAAATCTGTAAAGTAGAAGCTGAATCCAGTGGAATTCTGCAGCCCAAAGGTTTTTCCTTCTCCCTCTGCTTGAGCATTAGAAGGATCTCTGAGCTCATTTAATATCCAAGGCCAGAACACAGGTCCTTCCCTTGGTCAGTGTCTTAGATCTTGGGTATTTGCAGATGCAGGTCTCCTCCTGGTATCGCAGCTTGAAATGTAAAAGCAAATTGCACACGTAGAAAACAGAGCCTGAGATCGCACAGAAAAACTTTAGAAATACAGTTTCATAAGAATATAGAATAGACTGCAGTGATCAGGCCCAAGGCTCAGTCAGAAAAATGTGCTGACAAGCAGGTTGTTTGCAGGTAAATTCGTCATATTATAATAAATAATGCAATTATTCAATTATTATGCCTAAACACAACACAGTAAAAATGCCTATTAAAAAAACCCAAACCAAACCCAAACAAACAAAAACCCCAAAACCGAAACAAAAAAATGCACACACAAATAAGCCCCAAAAAACTTTTGAAAGTTTTATCAAAACTAGAGAAGTTATGCTTCACTAAATTTTATGCATCTCGTCGGTTTCTTTCCAGAAATGCTTAAATAAACTAAGCCATAATTTATTAAGATAGAAGGTTTAAGCAAATTATTCAACAGCATCAGTATAGTCGTAGAATCAAAGAATCATAGAACGGTTTGGGTTGAAAGAGACCTTTAAGGCTCATCAAATTCCAACCCCTCCAGTAGATCAGGTAGCTCAAAGCCCCATCCTACCTGACATAAAATACTTACAATGAATGATGGGGCATCCATAGCTTCGCAAGGCAATCTCTTCCAGAGCCTCACCTAAAAAAAAATATTTCTTATGTCTAATGTAAACCTCTTTCGGTTTAAAACCACCGCCCCTTGTCCTGTCACTACAGGCCCTGGTAAAAAGTCCATCCCCATCTTTCTTATTAGCCCAATTTAAGTATTGGAAAGTATTGGAAGGCCACAATAAGGCTCCCTAGAATCTTTTCTTCTCATGGCTAGGCAACCCCAACTCTTCAAGTCATCCTATGAAGAAGACAGGAGAGGCGCTTCATCCCTTTGTTCATCTTTGTGGCCCTCTTCTGGACCTTTTCTAACAGATCCTTGTCTTTCTTGTACTGGGGACTGCAGAAGATGCAGTACTCCAGGTGGGTTCTCACAAGAGCAGAGCAGATGGGAGAAAGTCACATCCCTCAACCTGCTGGTCACACTTTTTTTTTATGCTGTTCAGGATATGACGGCTTTCTGGGCTGCAAGGGTACTTTGCTGGCTCATGTCAAACTTTTTGTCCACTAGTATCCCCAAGTCCTTCTCTGCAGGGCTGCTCTCAGCCCAGCCTGTATTGATACTGGGGGTTGCTGCGACCAGAAAAGACCAGCAAAGGTTCTAGGATGATCAGATAAACTAAACGATCAGAAAGGAAGTTAAAGTCAGCAGCTTCTGCCGTTTCTGCTGTTCTCAGTCATGAGAGAGAGGGTGTGGTGGTGAAGAGACCCTTTTTGTGTGTGTCTCAAAGCAACTCAAAAGAGGGAAGGCACCAGGGAGGCTGAGCGCCTGTCGGTGGAGAGCAGCGGGTTGTTGGTTGTGGGGAGTGAAGTCGGTAAGATTTGCATGACAAACAGGGAATGAGCTCTAAGGCCTTGGTGCTTTGACAAGCCCCGGGGCGATGAGTCGGTGTACTGAAGGGCAGGAAAGGTAAACGAGCAAGCCTTGGGGGGATGGGTCAGGAGGTAGTTGCGGGGGGAATCTTAGTTGGCGGCCAGAGGATGAGGGGGGTTGTGAGAAGGTCTGCAGCATTGTGATTGGACTATGTACCTGGAGAGTTGTACAGGGGCCAATGAGATTGAACCTTGGATGTAGGTGCAGGTTGGGAGAGTGCCGAACAGGGGGACAAAAAGGGCTTGGTTGCAGTAAAGTTGGATTTGTGTCTCTGCATCAACCTGAGTGTGCCTTGTGAAATGCCACAGTTGATGAGTGGGGCAGAGCAGGGATCACGCTGCAGGAAAGCAAGGGATGGTTTCCTGTGTGCCCGCCCTGAGGCGGCAAAGATCAACTGCCCGGAGACAGCGGCACAGACACTGCGGCTCCTGTCAGGGCACAGCATTTACTGAGTCTGGCGCTCACCAGATCCTCCTGCCGCCGTCTGGAACGTTACATAAGGGCTCACGACACATGTGCAGGCTGGGAAATGAGCCTCACCTATGGGAGGATCCAAGAGAGCCTGACTTTTTAAAATAGCAAAACAGTGACTGTTTAGCTTGTACTTTGGCTGCCTGATTGGCTGCCTGATTGGCGGTAACTGAAAGGGCTACAAATCGCTGACTAAGAAGTCTGCTGGATCCGCGGGGTGGTGAGCCTATTCCTTTGTTTTGTTTTTGGTTTTGTTGGGGTTTTTTTCCTCCCTTTTCAGGTATTTTATAAGAGTAAGAGCTTGTCAAGACTTTTGTGCTTCCTGACACAGTTTTAGGGAAGTTTACAACAAAGCCAATCGTTGTTTTGTGTTTCAGCTTCTGGAAGGTCTGTGATTTCTCCTGCAAACTGCGCAGTGTTGTAAAAGATCAGCTCCCACTCCCCTGCTGGGCGGGACGGACAGAGGGTATGGGTGTGAAGGTTGAGAGCTGGAATCTGGATCGTAACAACTGTGACTTTCCTCAAGTCTTGTGCAAGTATGATGTCCTTTGCACAACTAAGCCCAGTTTAGGCAGTAGGCAGGTCCAGTCATTTTTATCTGTCCTCAGCAATTTGGATATTTATGGTTCTAGGCAGGATACTTGAAAAAAATGCGTGAAACAGAACATCTGAATTGAATTTAATCCAGAATATCTTTACATATATAAAATATTCCTCTCTAAGCAAGTTCAAAATGAATTGGGGATTTTAACATCGTGGTTTATCACTAAATAAGCATGTGAATTACTCTTATTTCAGAAGGGATTGTGAAATACGCGCTCACTCCACAAAGTGAGATAACAGGGTTTTATTGAGGGACAAAGTCAATAAAGCAAAAGCAACAGCTCTGGGCGCTTGACCGTAGCCAGAGGCGCAGTGATTGTTGTTTGTTACAGGTTTATATACTTTTACATTAGTCATATACATATTCATAACTCCCGCGTATAGGCAGGGAATATTATAACTAGCTTCAGAAATTTATTATCATAAGTTTCCTCCTCTTGGCATCTGTGCACTGCTCTCCAGTGATTGTGAGCTGGGGTCTTGAGGATGAAGTAAGGATTCTTCCTCCTGTGGGCAGGGATCTTCAAGATGAAGTAAGCAGTCTTCATCACGGTGCACTTTTTACCTTTGGTACAGTTGGATGCCCTAGTAATCACAAAATTGACTGAAACCAGCCATATCTATAATTCTTTCAGATAGTTGACAAAGACTTGGAGCAGTGTGGCTTCCTGCAGAATTTATTGCAGGATGGGTAGACAAGGAGTATCCAAAGCTAGCAGATATTTGGGAGACACTGTCTCCAAACCAACTGATAAGTAGAGGGATAGTGTGAAATAACTTATTCATGATTAATGGGGGCACTAAATCCTGGTATCTCCCCACGGACTTAAAACAAACGTTCTTTATCTTCCATCTAAGTTAAGCTAATTGGTACTTTAGAAGGATAGTGTGAAATTAGTGGGGCCACTAAATGCCACAGACTTACAACACATATTGTTCTCTATTTTCAACCTAAGCTAAGCTAAAAATACTTTAACCCTACGTTTTCCAGGCACTAGCTTTTCTCATATCATGCCCCCTCCCCCCCCCCTTTACAAGTTCTTTTGCTGTGTGACTCTGCTTTACTCCGGAGTTCTAGCCATTTTCAACTTACAGTCTGATCTTGTATTTTTAATGAGCTTTGTTTCTGTTATTGTGAACTCATACAGTTATAGCCACATAGCAACACTTATGATTTGCAAAAGCCAATACATTTATGTGTTTATCACAGGATTCAGTAGTATTACTCTTAGATACCTTACAACTGAGGAAAAAAAAATTGAATTCTGTGTATTTCAGCAGGTGAGAAAGAAATGAAATCCCATTTATCAGACTTATATTAACCTCTTTATACCTGCTTCTCATCAATCACATGTCCATCATAGGTAGGGCTGCAAAATTCAATAACTGTGCAGTTGAAGACTGAGGCAATCAAGAGACATTTTCAAATTCACCAATATGCATTCTGCATACCACAGAAGGGTAAAATATATAACTCTAGAGATAGTCCTTTTGTGTAAAACAGCTCAGCTGAAATTTGTTTAATCAGCTGAACTTTCCAGTTGTCTTATTAGTTCAATTCTTAATTATTATAGGAAAAGAAATAAAGCAAAGAAACTGAAATGGGAAAAAAAACAAATCTAAAGTAGCAGTGCAGTTAAACTTGGTGTAAACATATTTCCTACTATCTGTCTACCCAATTTCTGCTGATATATCCATGCTCCTATTGCACCTTGGAATCTTCATATGTATTCAAATATTGGGACAGTGAGTCATCAGTATCCTGAGTCCTTTATCGTGGTGGTTTATCAAGTTGAAAGTGATTTCTTCCTCCTCACTCTAAGAGGCACTTTGAACTTTAATAAATTTGCTGACATGTTTTACTCTTTGCTTTTTCTTCATTGGTGTGAAACTTCACATTGTCTCCTATATTTAGCTTGTTAACATATGTCACATACCCATATGTTGTTTCAGCTGTTAACCTTGAACCTAATTTTGTTCAGTGCTCATGTCTACAGTTCACTGACCATTAGCTAAGCATTCTTAGAGCTTTGGGATTTCCAGTGCTAGTCTCTGTCCCCTCTGTTGTTATTCCATGCATGTCCTACACATGCACACTGCATTTTGCACTGCCACTTCTAAAGATTTCTGTTACTGTGCCAGGCCTATATTAATGTATACTACTACATCAGTATGTTAGTTATAAGTATTTCATTCTACACAGAGTAACTACTCCTTTCAATTGTGAAAAGTTATGATACAATGCAAATATAAGCAAATTTATCAGTCATAGACACCTAGTCATTAGGAAGAATACTGTTACAGATAAGCCAAGTGGAAACAACCCTCCCAGGAGATTCCAAAAAAGTTGTCATTTTAATGTTTCACATTCAAAAGATTGCAGTGTTGGAGTGACTTGTTTTGTGTGTTATGTGTTTGTTTTTTTTTTTTTCCTTTTTGTTTGTGTGTGTTTCATTTGTTTGATGGCTGTTTTGTGGTTTTTTTCTGGTTGTTGTGGTTTTTGTTTTTGTTTTTTTTTTTTTTGTGAAAGGCTTTCTCTTGTGCTTTGTGTCACTGCCTTTGTTGTTAAAGGCTTTGGATAGCCAAACATTTTTCAAGTATTTTGGGTTGTTTACAGAGGTAGTAAAAGGTAATACAAAAAGTCTGTCTTCAGTCTCTCTGCCTGACATATCAGTAAGTTTCATTATAATCACAAATATTAGAGCAATATTACATCAGCAGTATGCAAATTTTGGGGTTTTAAGTGACTGACTTCTAGTCCAGTCTGTTCTATAAATGTGAAAGGTAAGAAAAGCCCTCATAAATTTTTTAGGTTGGCCTAATAGAATAAAAAGAATCTCTGTATGACACTGAAATTTTATTTTGATGTCTCCCATATATAAAAAAAAAAATAAATGAATCCCTTGCTAAAGAATTATGATAATGGTTCTCCAGAACATCAGACAGAGGTTAATTAGTCCTCATGCTAACAGTTTACTGACAGGCAAGTCTGCCACTCAGTTCTGAGCGCTTGTCTGTGTTTGGAGCATGTTATCTTCCTAAGAGATCAAAGAAGACAATCTGAATGTCTGGATGGAGTTTCTTCAACAGTTTGGTAGCATATCATTAGTGATAAATATGCTTTACAGGATCAGTGGAAGGCATTGTTATTCAAATGGCATTAGGGCCCCAACAGCCACTTGTTGCTGAACCATGTGGCTTTGAACTGCCATATGAGAAATGGAGGGAAAGCTTGTAGTAGAAAAGGTGATACTTGCTTTGATCCCAGTTTTAATATATACGTAAACAGCCTGACACAGAAAACCTGAAGAAAAAAAAAGTATTTCATATCACATGTAATATGCAAAAGTTGTAATTGCTCAGAATTTAAATATGCTTTCAAGTTAATTGTGTTCCTGTTCTACCAAAAATATTTTACAGTTCTTACACATAGGATAAGTTTGCATTTTTATTTGATGTGCTCAAAGAATTGCAAGCAGAATACCTTTTCTACATCAAAAGTTTTGTTTTTATGAAATCATACGGTAATTGAACAATGTAGAGAGGAAATAATTTTATTGGAGCATGACCAATAAACATAATGCAATTCCTGGTGTTTGGAATACCCGTTAAAGAGTAACAGAAGTCTGTCATCTCCATTATTTGAACCTGGTTATTAATTTCGTGGGCTTTAATTAACAATTCATAAGTGGTGCCATGATCTGTCAAATTGACTAGGTGTAGAACAATCTGCAGCCTACAATTTGCGAAGACACATCTATGTATTCAAAGTCAGTGATCATGACCAGATAGAATCTGAAAACTGGAAGGAAGTGAATACTTTGCATCTCCATTCTTTCTTGATAGTCAGTCACTGACAGATATTCTTCTATCTCTTTTGATTAACGAACACCTCAGCTTAAATCAGCCATCCAAAAATTAGTTGCTTACTCCAATTTAATAAATATATATCCATTATAATCAGTAGAGAGTTTGGTACCTCCAAGTTGCAAGTCATTCCCTCTCTCTCAGAAAAGTCTTTTAAGGTGGGATGAATTGCTTTCAGGAAATGTCTATCTCTATTGGTGTAAAAGCAATCAAACTGCTAGCTCAGATTCTGAGTGTTGTTCAGCTACCTAACTGTAGGTGCATAGTATCTAAAAAACCTCTTGGGTAACTTCCTAGCCTGTAGCTGCTGCCTCAGAAGAACATTTGTCTCCTGTATTCCTACCTCTAAATTGTAAATGGCTAGAAAGACAGGTAAAATAATTTTTAACATTGTACTGGAAATTCCTTGAACTAAAATTTCAGAATGAAATTTCCTGCATCTAAATAGAAGCTCTGTGTCTGAACATGTCTGTAGATGTAGAAGAGCAGGCTATAATCTTTCAGTATCCAGGGCATGCTCATGCTACTCATGCAGTTAATTATGGAATGAAAGTTCTGAGTCATAATAAGTTTTGAAGTGGCATGAATTAGTCCAACAAAATTGAAACTTGGGGACTGTGCTGGTATTAGTGAAGTGCAGACAGTTGGTTTTAATATTTGTGTCTGTCCTGGGTTCAGCAGTAGCAGTCACTTTTCTCCTTAGTAGCTGGTGCAGTGCTGTGTTTTTGACTTTCAGCCTGGGAACAGTGCTGATAACATTGATGCTAAGGAATGTTTACTCCAACCAAGGACATTCTGAGCCTCATGCTCTGCCAGGGAGGAGGGGAAGCCGGGAGGAAGCAGGGACAGAACACCTGTCTCAAACTGACCAAAGACATATTCCATACCACAGCACGTCATGCCCAGGGATGTAAACTGGGAGTCATCTGGAAGGGTGAGATCACTGCTGGGTCAGGCTGGGTATCTGCTGGCAGGTGGTAAGCGGTTGTATTCTCTTCCCTTGTATTTCCTTTATCGTTGCTATTCTTGGTGATAGCAACAGTGGTTTGTGTTATACCTTAGTTACTGGACTGTTCTTATCTCAGCCTCTGGGAGTTACATTCTTTCGATTCTACTCCACATCTCTCTGGGAGCCGGTGGGGAGGAAGGTGGGGGAAGTGAGCGAGTGAGCTGTGTGGCTGACTGAGCTTAAACCACTACACCCATGTTTAAGTTTTAACTCATTACCTCTTGTCCTATCACTACAGTCCCTAAGGAAGAGTCTCTCCTCAGCATCCCTGTAGGCCCCCTTCAGATACTGGAAGGCTGCTATGAGGTCTCCACGCAGCATTCTCTTCTCCAGGCTGAACAGCCCCAACTTTCTCAGCCTATGTTCATATGGGAGGTGCTCCAGTCCCCTGATCATCCTCATGGCCCTCCTCTGCACTTGTTCCAACAGTTTTGTGTCCTTTTTATGTTGAGGACACCAGAACTACACACAATACTCCAAATGTGGTCTCACAAGAGCAGAGTAGAGGGGCAGGATCACCTCCTTTGACCTGCTGGTCATTCTCCTTTTGATGCAGCCCAGGATACGGCTGGCTTTCTGGGCTGCGAGCGCACCCTGCTGGCTCATGTTAATTTTCTCATCGACCAACACCCCCAAGTCCTTCTCTGCAGGGTCGCTCTGAAACTATTCTCTGCCCAGCCTGTAGCTGTGCCTGGAATTGACCCTACCCAGGTGTAGGACCTTGCACTTGGCATGGTTAAACTTCATAAATTTGGCATCAGCCCACCGCACAAGTGTGTCAGGGTCCCTCTGGATGGCATTCCTTCCCTCCACCTTATCAACCGAACCACACAGCTTGGTGTCATCTGTAAACTTGCTGAGGGTGCACTCAATCCCACTGTCCACGTCACTGACAGATGTTGAACAAAGCCAGTCCTAACACCGATCCCTGAGGGACACCACTCATTACTGGTCTCCAGCTAGACATTGAGCCATTGACCACAACTCTTTGTGTGCGGCCATCCAGCCAGTTCTTTATCCACCAAGTGGTCCACCTATC
>WYDI02029919.1:17654-40795 GCA_009867235.2 Psittacus erithacus
CCTGCCCATGGCAGGGGGGTTGGAACTTGATGATCTTAAGGTCCTTTCCAACCCTAACTATTCTATGATTCTATAATACTTAAAAGCACATCTCTGAATACCTAAAGGTCATTCCAGAGGTATTGGTGAAAGTTCAGTCTGCATTCTCCCTCATGAAAGTAACATCTGTGGCAGGACCGTTCAGCTGAGGTGCCTGGAGATAAGGCCAATTCCTTACAGCTGATCATGCAGGAGCAAGACGACCCATGCTGCAGGCTCCCACAAACCTGTGCATACTGAAGCCCCAGCATGGTGGGGGTTCATTCCTGCTCTTACATGCATATAAGTAACTGAGCTAAAAAATGTCTGGGGAAGAAGGAAGTGGTGGTGCTGTTTTGTTCAAAAAAAGAGCAATGGTGAGCTTTAGATGAAGTAAAGTTGTCACATTAAATGCAGTCCTCTTGACTCAAAGGTCTTTGGTGCTCAGGCAGCTACATGCGGTGGGTTGTTTGGGTTGCAGATCTATGCTGTCAGGGGCAGCAGGATTTCTTGCTCATGTGCAGGGCTGTGATGAATAACCTTGACAGACTTGCACTGGTCATTCAGAAACTTGGGAGACTACCTGTCATGTTCCCTCCATGAAGGAGGAACGCAAGACAGACCAGTTTGTGGGGTTTCTGTCAGTAGTCAGCTCAGGTCTATCCAGGCTTCATAGTTCTGTCTGTGCCACCCTATTACCTCCTCACCTACCGTGCCCAGTGCTTGCTCTCCTACTGTGAATGTGGACAGGCATCTTAGACTGGAGCTTGGACTGCAAAGCCTAGTAAATAATGAACCTACATAGATCACAGTGTCTTTGTGTTTTCCCATGATCTGTGTTGCAGGAAGAGGATCGGAGTGGATGGAGTGGGCATAAGCAGGTTCTCTGTGCATTTGTACTGTGCTGCGCTGGCGCTGCCCAGCCCTCTGAGCTAAAGGGCTCTGCCAGCATGGCACTGCAGCCCTAGGGAGGGCTGAACAAGAGCTGGTGAATCTGGTCTGTTGTCTGGGTGGTCCACTGTCTGGCTGTCCTAGCATCACCTGTTTGTTCACAAATTAAAGCTGACTTCAGTTTTGCTATCAAACCAACCCAGGCCAGGTGGTATTGAGGAAGGTCCTGTGTTCCTGGCTCACTGGCTACAGGCAAAGTGAAGAAGAGTCACAACATCATGATCTTAAACGTTGGACCTGCTTTGTGGCCGCCTTTAATTGTGGCAAATCTCTCAGTTCTGAAGGAGGGAATGTTTCCTGTAAATAACCACTGCCTACTCAGTTAACCTGAAAAACAGTTTTGCTGGAGCCAGACAAATTAAGAACCCATTTCCTCAACCACACTAACTGCAGAGCTATTAAGATCTAGGATATTTCCTGAAACTTTGGATATTTAGCATATGCCTTCCTAACAGACTGCAGGCAGTTATTCTGCCCCCTGTAATTGCATTTCTACCAGGCTAAACCCAAGCTAATAAGCCCTACTTGTAGATTGTAAATGGCTTGTGGCAGGGCAGCTTGCATTGGTTAGTGTGAGCTCATATCTACTGCAAGTAGAAAAACACTTGTTTCTGCTGTTCTCATTCACACCTTTCTTTGGGCACTCCTGAGGATTTTGATGGTATTTTGGTGGAAGCGGGTTTTGGAGAAGGGAAAGGTAAGAAAATGAAATCTTAGTACTAGGTTACTTAGTAACTCAAATATCCTCAGATGTGTTTATTTTTACATCCCTTTTGTCTTTATATTCATGAGGACAATGGTTTTGAATTCAGACCAAAAATTTCAATTGCCCCATCAGAAAGAATACTATTCAAAACCAACTCTGTTCTAAAGATCCTGAATAGGGTTGCTAGATACTTCAGAAACAAGTCCCAGTACGTAGGAGGTTGAATTGCTTTTATCTAGCATAGATAAATGGATAAGGGAAAAGAATTGATAAATTCATAGATAATTGAAAAGATTTCAGTCCAGCCTCTACTAAACCCATTGACACTTTCAAGCATACCTGATATTCCTTTAAAAGACCTTAGTCCTTAGCCAGAGATCAAGGACCTGATGTCCTTAACTCTTAATGAACTCAGTGAAGAAACAGCCACTCTTTGTAGGATTACTTACTATAAGCTGCATCTTTACTTAGGTTTTTCTGACCCAAAGCCCACTGAACTTATTTAAAATCTTTCCACAGATTTTGACTAAATCAGGCTAATGAAGAGCATCTGCTGGGTCCTGTTACCACAGTAGAGTGAGTTTCAGTTTTTGAAAGGCCCACAGTGACGTTTCAAGGTGAAAAATGTTAAATCCTTTTGCTGAGATGTAAAAGGGAAAAAACATTTCTGTATCCCAGTTCTGGGCTTAGGCCCAGCACACAGGAAATCTGCTACTCACATAAAAAAGAAATGGGCACAACATGAGCCTTCTACTTACTGTTATCTGATCATCTGCATTTCTTTGCCTTGTGTTTACTTTAGTATCTTTCATAGACTGCAGCTCAGCTCTGTAGAACTAAAATGCTCAGTGGGATAAACAGTGAAATGATCTTTTGTGAAAGAGGCTTTTAAGCATCAAGGCAAATGGGTAGCAAATTATGGTTTTCAAGACTTGGCATTTTAGTGTTTAGTTCCAAGTATCAACTATATTAGTATTGGGGCACTTTTTGTTCATACGTATGATGGATAAAAAATAATTATCTCTTTTCAACAAACTTGAATGCAAGTAATACTCCTCCCCTCATTCTTGGCAATTATGATCACTTTTTAAAAATTGGGAATGGCAGTAAAGAACACATACCAGATTTTCAATTTAGTAACTTTTTGTCAGCTTCATAGCTGTACCTACAGATCATTGTGGTGGAGGAGACAACTACAAATCATTCAAGTGGTTGTTTGTTTTTTAAATAACTTCTTATATTTCATTAGCAATTTATGAACTTGATACTCGGTTTCCCGTGATCTCTTCTAAGTAGGGTATCTTTGCTTGTAATGCTGACATTGCAAATAACTATTGCTATGATACTGTGTGATACTGGTAGTGGTGGCTGCAAGTAAGGTTCCTAGCATTTTCTGTTCAGGATAGAAGGGAGATGAATTAAGGTCATGCAAGCAACTTTAACTTTGTGGGCTTTTCCCCTAGCTTCCAAGTGGTTTGTGTGTGGGTTTTTTTTCTTTCCTCTCCTCTGTTTAACAGCCTCAGTAATTTGGTTGTGCTTTGAGTGCTAGTCTAGAGGTGTTCCTGTAGTATAACTTACTATAAGCATAAATTTTATTTTTCAGTCTCTCCTTCAAAGAAACCATAATATGTAAACTTAGACAGCTTTACCAGTATTCTAAGCAAGTATTATAAGAAGTAATACGCAGTTCTACAGGCACCCATTGTCCAAGTCTGTTGGTGGCTGGAAGATCATTCCTCAAAAGAGGAATTTAAAGAATTACTTATTAAAAATTATAATAAGAATAATTTCTTGCAGTTGATTACCATGTATTCAAGTGACTGATACTGGACTAAATCCTTACTGTTATCTTAAAATAAAGTTTCATGTTTAAGGAGAAGAGGCGAATGCACTCTTGCATTTTATTGCAGTTGTGTGTATCATGAACTAAGTGGTACTGCAGAGCTGTCCTCCTGCAGTGTGGGGTCTGCATCTTCTGGCATACCTTTTAGGTCTCTTTCCTTCGCTGCTGTCTACATTTTTTTTTCTTTTTAGTTTCTTCTTTTTTTCTTTTTTTTTTTTTCCTAGTTTCTTGCCAGAATAACTTTATTGTCATTGTAGACTATGCTATTCAGTTTTTAAGGGATAATTATATGAGGAAAGGCAAGGAGGGCTGATGTCTCTTATCTTACTATCATCTTACCACATGTAAACATGATCTGCAAAGAGAAGAATATTTGTTAAAAAATATAGCAGCTCTTCAAGCTGACCTTGTAGACTCAGAAGGTTGAGGAAGGGGAAATAACTTCATGAATTTGTCAGGTCTCATTGCAATAAATATTAGGGTAAGCTTGTTGCTAAGGAAACCCAAAAGCTTATTTAACTAGCTGTCATTCAGAAATTATGACCCACTCTGGGGAAAGAAGAAGGTTCTGCTTACAGAACTTTTTAAGATATAAACAACAGCTAGTGGAAAAAAAGGCAGATCTGGGGAATTAATTCTTCTTTGTGAAATAGATGTAATTTTGTTTACTCCATTCATTTGTTATATGTTCTGACTCTACTGAAATTGCTCCTGTTGCACTGTTTCTATTTTGCTGATGACAGACTGTCTTCTTTTAATAATGGTAAACAGAATCACTAAATCTGGAAAATACACGTGCTGACGGATTTAAGCTTTGATAAAAACAACACAGAAGATATTTGTATGATGTTGTTACCTAAAAAAGGAAAGCTGAAACTAGAGAAATACACTGTAACTCTGTAGAAGAAGGATCAAAGGAAAAAATAATGATGTGCTTGGTGCCTAAACAAGTAGTTCAGCTCATGATGCCATCTCTGATCATGCAATCTACTGATGATGCTGTCTTTGATAGTGCAATCTATTAACAGCTGGTTTTGTAGGACAGCAGCTTGGGAGTCTGTCAGTGTTTGAGGTGTTTCTTTCTTAGAATACATCTATAGTGATGTTATACATCTTTGGTGATGTACAACTGCCATGAGGAAATGTATCATTTTTGACAGAACTGCTCTTACAGTTACATAAGTCATGAGATGAGATATTTTTCTATATTTATTTTTGGTACTGACAATTTCCATTTAAGAAATTAGGTGCATTTCAATTCTGTAACTTCTTGGCACCTTCACAGGCCTACCTACAGATCACTGTGGCCAAGGAGACAACTACAAATCATTCAAGTAGTTGTTGAACTACTGACTATATTTTGAGTTTTCTTCTGCATGCTTTGTCAGTGATTAATTGTGTGTATTTTGGAGTATTGTGTGCAGTTCTGGTGTCCTCAACATGAAAAGGACATGGAACTGTTGGAACAAGTCCAGAGGAGGGCCACGAGGATGATCAGGGGCCTGGAGCATCTCCTGTATGAAGGCAGGCTGAGGAAGTTGGGGCTGTTCAGCCTGGAGAAGAGAAGGCTGTGTGGTGACCTCATAGCAGCCTTCCAGGATCTGAAGGGGGGCTATAAGGATGCTGGGAATGGACTCTTCACTAGGGACTGTAGTGACAGGACAGGGGGTAATGGGTTCAAACTTAAACAGGGGAAGTTCAGGTTAGATATAACAAGGAAGTTCTTTACTGTAAGAGTGGTGAGGCACTGGAATGGGTTGCCCAAGGAAGTTGTGAATGCTCCATCCCGGTAGTGTTCAAGGCTGGGTTGGACAGAGTCTTGGGTGGCATGGTTTAGTGTGAGGTGTCCCTGCCCATGGCAGGGGAGTTGGAACTAGACGATCTTAAGGTCCTTTCCAACCCTAACTATTCTATGATTCTGTTCTATGATTCTATGATTAAAAAGTGATTAAAGCATTAGTTTAATATTCTAATATAATAGCAATCCATTCCATATTACTGAGTGTTTCAGTCATTCATTTAGTTCCATTCTTGAACAGTGACTTAGAATAAAGAGCCAGAATATCCTTATTAAAAAAGTAACACCCTGAACTGCTGGGGCCTAGTAATTAGGAGAATGGTAGTGCAAGAATAAGCAAATGTAGTCAAGTGGCAGCTCCTTCTATGCAGTTTCAGTCTTCTTAGTTACAGTGTTAGCATGAAACTAAAATCCATTTATCTTTAGTCCTGGATAATATATGAGAATTTTCTACTATGATCCCAAAATACAGTGGTTGAGGGGCTAAGTAACAAACATGTAACGCCTGGAGGAAACAGCCCCAGCATCAGCCAAGACAGGACCCTGAGGAATGATCCAAAGCTCTGCAGTATTGTCTGGAAATGTCTGGTTGCACAAATGTGGCTATTTAAACAAGGAGGAGACTCCTCTTAAAGTACTCTGAAGGAACCTCTCTGTTTTTAATAGCTGTAAAATAACACTGATCTCCTAATTTAATTGACTTCTGAGCTCCCAGAGGTGTGGTAAATGCTCCTCCAAGCTGCCTACCTGATCTTGAAATAGGTAACCATGAAATGGTTTCTTTTTTTTTCTATCTTAAAGTTTTTAAATAGTAAAAAATGTAACCCAAGGTATTGTTCAAGGAAACATCCAAGGTTTGAGTAACTTAACCCTTGAAGAGACAGGAAACCTATAATGACTTTTTTCCCTTGCTTTTTTTCTGTTCGTAGTTGTTTCTGGAATTTCTGAATACACATAACTACAATAAGACTATTTGTGTGACTGTTTGTGTTAATGAGCACTAAAAGTCTGGGTCTTTATTCTGTGCTATGTGTCAAGGTAATCTTGAGGAAGTTGTGACTCTTTGATGAATAAATATTCCAGATGAAAAATGAAATTAAATGTAAACCTTGTTTTCATGACAACATACACCAGGCAGCATTTGAAACTGTATCATACAGTTTCAACGTAATTGTGCAGCTTTAAACAACTAAAATACATATTTTAAATCAAACAAGTCATTCTATGATGAAGGGTTGGAACTAGATTATCTTGAGGTCCTTTCCGACCCTAACTTTTCTATGATTCTATGATTTTCTGTGGTACATTTTAGCCTGGCAGTAATTTTATATAGTAAGAACCAGTTGATCAAAAGCAGCGTTAGGTTTCTGGATTTGGGAACCATTATTCAGTAAATGACAGTGAAGCTATGGACCTTGTTCAGTAATAATAATTAGTTAAGACAAAATAATCTCTTGTAGCCTCTCAAGCCATGGAGTTAATTCACAAACAGGGTTCTAAATGACAATAGCATTCTTTGCATGTCAGTAGGAATGCTTGGCACCTGCTGATATTTGAGGGAGTTTGCCATGTGACATGTTTTAGAATCATATTCTTAGAAAGAGCTTTGCTTTAATTATTCTAGAAATGAATTCTGAGCAGGTGAAGGAATTACTAGCTGCAATATGTGACAGGCTTGTGTTGGGGCTTTTTTTTATATGTACGTCAGTAGTATATAACAATAGTTTGCACTTTTAGAGTGAAACTGGGACAGGTGTAGGGAAAAGCTGCTCAGACGAGACAGCCTCCCAGCAGATATTTTTGATGACAGAAAGTGAAGGGAACTTCGTGCCTTAGCCTCAAAATGTGCAGGCTGAGGTGTGAGAAGATTTTTGACTAAAATACAAGAAGCTTCTAAAATGAAAGATATGGGTATTTAAGATGAATAGAAACGCCACAAAAAGAAACTGTCAGAAAATGGCTGTTAACAAATTTAAGCTGGAAATAAGATGGTTGCCATAATAATTAGGAATTAGGTCTGTCCATAGGTATTCTGGAATGAGCATAATGGGGACAAAAGATCTTTACAAAAACTCTGCGATGGAATAGGTAAATTTCTGTTAAAAATGAGTACTTGCAGCAGCAGGGGTGGGATTGGGTACCTGCATAAGATCCTTTCAAGCCTATGTTCCTCTGACTGAAATGGCTTCCTGAAAGGTGATCTGTTAGTAGAAAATAGCAAGATGAAGGCAATGGGAGGGGAAACCTGTCCATAGAGTGGACAGAACTTGATGGTGCTGCCACTGGTGTGTCATCAGCTGAGAACCTCACTCGGGCAGGGCTCTTTTTGGAGGTTTACCAAAGGCATCTGAAGTACCAGTCTGGGTACACTTGTTGGAATCTGACCTCTCCAAGGGCTGGCTTAATCTTGGGCATTAAGACACCTACCTGTGCTCACTAGATGAGCTGTGAAGTGCGGATTTTGGGTAAAAATCCTTTTACAGCAGAAAGGAACTAACTAACCAAGAAGAAACTAACTTGTTTCTGTACATAATATTAATTAGGAGTAGCTACAGAATGTGAAGGGAGAAGCTTTTGGGGATCTAGTTGCTCAGAATTTGGAGTTGAAAGAATTGAGAGTTTTATCTCATGTCATGATTTTCAGTGGATTTAACTGTTGTATTTTCAATGGTATTTTTTACTTTATTGACCGCAAATTTCAGGATGTTGAAGTGAAATCTGAACTTAACCACAAACATCCATCTTATGCTTTGCCAACTGTCATTGGAATGCACCAAAAACTACTAACCTTGCATGCTTGTAGGAAAAGTGGCCTTGGCAAAGAAATACAGCACAACACAGCAAGTTTTAAGTTACTTTCCAGAAAGCTTAGTTCTGTCATTCAGGAAAATCTGGGAAGCTGGTTCAAACCTTCTTCACTCTGATACGGCTAACTTGCATTCTCAGAAGTGGGGGAGGGAAAAAGTGTCTGAGAAAGTACGTTAACTAGTGTGGTTTTTTTTTGCTTTCATATTTTGAGAGAAATTAGGGCCTGGCTTTAAGACATGAGCATTTCCTTTGCCACTTTAACTTTTAAATGGATTTGCCCATTTAAACAATACAGACTGAACATGGGTATTAAGAGTACTAGAATTTCTGAAGCCTGAACCACACAATTTTCTATGGAATTGGTCCTATACAGATTGGGCAGAATGACCAGATGAGGTAGAGTGCACACACTTAATAATGCAGTCTCTTCTCCCCCAAGTTATTAATGTGAATACTAGGATAATGGGTGACTAACAGGTTTTTATCATACTGTGCCCTGCAGGACACATTTCAATGTGAAACACAGAGGGTTTTTGTGGTTTCCATTAAAACTATTCCTGAAGCTAAATTCCTCCATCTCCCTGAGGAGACATTCCTCAGTGATGTTCAGTATTAGACAGTCATGAGTCACAGATGAAAAACGTGATAACCTTGGTTGCCTAAAGCTCTGTACATACCATTAATATCCAAACACTAAAGAGTAAAAAAGCACTCAGTTGAGTGGGGTGAAATGCATTTCCTCTGCCCAAAAGGTGAAAAGCTGATAAAATTCCTTTTGTGCTGGGAACCTCAAATATCATTAGTGTTAGGATTTTAGAGACACTCATCAAGAAAATGCAATAGTTTTTAATTTACTTGGTCCTTGACTGGTACTGTACTTCAAGCCATTTAAAATATGTAAGATCAAATTATTTTTAAATAGCTTAGTTATTATGTATGTATAAAAAGATAATTAGGAAAGCTCACTATAAGTGTCTGTTACAACGAGCTCTAGGCACAGTGAACATAAGCATGAGCTTGTGATTTCTATCTGTAAAGGCATTATCCACACAGTGCCAACAGCACGTGTTTAGGATATGTGAAATGACAACTACAGCCATCTTGATCAAACTTGATCTTGAAAATGCTTAGTTTTCATGCCCACTGTATTTTGTTTTTATATTTCCCTTTTACATGTCATATAAAATCAACCTGACAAATGCTATCACAGATCTGAGATTCATTAGGAAGTCATTAGTTATCCTAAGGGATGTTTATGGATAGTAGCACTGTATATTTTGGGCTGTCAAGACAAATTGACCAAATGGCTTCCCTGTAACCACCTTCCACCTGTCGCAGGGTAATGTCAAAACTCAGTGCATGGTATTCCTTTAAATCCAGTAAGAAAGTGGTTAGTGGAAGTGTCTATGGTGATAATCAAATTGAGCCTCAAATGAAATTTGTGATTTAGATATCAACATAGTTAAACTATTGACATCTGAAGACATTTTTCATAAATTATTTTCCCAATTAAATTTTTTATATCAGTAGTATTTTGTAGTGGACTTGCAACTGGAGAGTCAAGACTCTCTCAGCTGGGCAGACCTGAACAGCTGGTGATCTCGGCCATAGAAATGGGTACTGTTAACTTTGGCTCTACTTCACCAGCCTTCCCCTAAACTTCCTTTTCCACTCATTTCATGGTGTAAAGACCAGCTGTAAAATCTAATGGAAATATTCAACACATTATAATCACCACCTTGGCAAAATAAAGGTAGTGTGCTTTCTCCTTAAATCATTTCAGAAAGTATCATTTTAGCATTTTGGCAAAAATAGTACACTCAAGAACACTTGGCTCCGCAGCACCTGGTACACAGTGTTGTAATACTGTGGCCTTTTGTATTAGAGCAGGGTGGTTAAATGAAGTTAATGCCTTGGTGTCTGTTTGGGGCAGCAGGACACTAGTTTTCACTCCTGAATTAATTCACTTCAAGTATGTTTAGTGTTATTTTGCCAGGGCAGTTGCTTTCCTCACTGCTCTTCATTCCTGCTCTGTTCATGCTACAGTTGCATTATTAGCTTTTGGGAGTGCTAGTTTAGCTTTAAATGACATCCTGCACTGCATGAATTAGAAGGAGGAATAGCCAGTGCTATGTTTAAGTAAACATACTCTTGAAAAGACATGTAACAAGATTGACCCCTGTGAGTTAATATTTTAAAAAGAGATGGTCAACTATGTCTTGTTTTTGCTTCAAGGCCATGTCTGGCAGTCAGTTTTCCTGCTGTTAGCACCCATCAGTCCAAATAATCTCCATGCTCTACTAATTGGAAAAAATATACTTTAGGTTATGCCATTGTGGGGAGTGTAAAGGTAGCTATGCCAGAATTTTTCAGGCTCTTATATAATGCAGTGTATTCATACAATGCTTTTCAACGAGTGATTTTCTGCACAGAAAGTTACAATGGACTTTATAATTTGTAAGTTTAAATGTGTCTCTGTGTAGCTTTGCTTTCAGCCATCTGTTAAGCTCTACTTTTCCTGAAGTTTTCTCCAAGTTGTATTGCTAAGATATAAAATGATAATAAGATTTTGATGATTTGCCCAAACTACTTTTTCTAAAATATTTAACTCGGGTAGCAGTGAGAAAATAGCACATTTGACTTATGATGCAGAACTACAGTTAATGGGATAAGTATTTCCTTGTGCATGCCTAATTGGATCTTGGGCCCCTCAAGGACTCTTGAGGAAGCAGTGGTTGGACACCTTCATGTCTCTCTGATCCTAGTATTGAGGTCCCAGAATAGTTTCTGAGAACAGGACAGGACACAAGATTGTAAACTTGTGCCAAGCTTATTGTAGAAGAAGCTGGAGAATTTATAGGGAAGAACAGATTATCTAGCGCTATCCTATAATACTCACGTGTTTCCTTTCAAACAGAGAACTCCAGAGAGGTGAAAAATTCTTCTTTCTTTCTGTTTCAAACTCTTGTCTGCTCAAGAAATCCTCAGAGCTTGTTCTCAGAAATCTGTTTGACTCCCCCTCAAGCTGTTGCTTGGGTGGCAGCTGGCTGGCTTATATTAGTAAAGACTTGTGGATGTGGGTCCAAAAAACAGTCTCAATTTTTAAGTGGATTTATATGAAGTTCTGCAAATTTAGATGTCAGGCTCAGAATAATTTTTCACATGTGAGCTTTAAGCTAAAATATTTACACCATCTCTAAAAGCCCATTTATTATATAGTTTGACTTTGTAATACGGGGTTGCTTCTAGACCCTGCATAGAATTGAAAAAGCAAAGATCTACATGTTGTATGTTAATATTACTGACTTGCTGTATATTGCATGTGTATACAAGCAGTCAGGAAAGGGGTGGTCTTATGAATATACTGGTTTAACTCAAATCAGAGTCTGCTTAAAAGAAATAAAAAAGGAAAAAGAAAAAAAAAGGAGGGGGGCATTATGGCTGTTTAACCATTATTTGGTGTTTGTAAGATACAGCACTACAGAAAGCCTGGAGTGATGTTGTGTTTAAAACAATTTCTGTTGATTCTTTGGAGGGAGTAACTGAATTCCTTCATTTATTAAGCTGAAGGTGCAGCAGTCATACGTAAGGGATAGAGATGGCCTGAAGTACAGCTCCTATCTCTCATGATGGCCATCCTTGTATTGTGTGAATGCAGGCACCCAAATGTGGAAGGAGCTGTTATATAATCTCTGTCTTTGGAAAGAGCCTCTTATAGTGATGTTTCCTCCCCAGGCAATCAGAACTGTCTGAAACTTGAAGGATGCTCTTCTCTGAAGATGCGACTACAATCCTGGCAACTATGGCTCTCCAGAGCAGGTTTGGGTTAAACAGCTAAAATGGTATTTGTTGTCCTTTGCAAATTACTGATACAAGATGATCAATCCCAAAGTTTCCTCCCTATCCTAAATTAGAAGATTGAGTACAGTTACTAGGTGTGCTAGAAAGGTGTTTTTTCTTCAGTCCTGCTTTTTGATAGGATAGTGAAGCAAAGAAAGCTGAGAAGTCTGACTGGCTAAAAAATACAGGAAAGTTTCTTGTACTTCTCCCTCTTCTGCTCCCCTCCCCCCCCTTTTTTTTTGTTTGTGTTTTTTTTTGTTTGTTTTGTTTGAGTTTTTGGTGTTTTTTTTTTGTTTTGTTTTATGTTGTTTTGTTTTTGGTTTTGGTTTGTTTTTTTTTTTGTTTTTCCCTGATCTGAAACTGATCTGAACAGTCTCAAGGTCAGTAATAAATGTAACCTGGAAGATCCTGGAAAAAATAGGTATTTTTTTTTCCTGGAAGTGAAACTTTGACTTGTAAAATAACTTTTTTCAAGGAAATATGTTAATAAGTGATTTTACTTGTGTGTTTCATTAGTATGCCATCGATATGATAAATTTTAATATGAATGTTACTAAATAAGAATTGGCTATACACACATCTTCAGCAAAGACACAGTCTGCTAAGGAAAACTTGTACTCAAACTAAACAAGGTAGGTCTGCATTTAGAGTTTGTGTGACCTCATTTTGTAGTAGGTATAGGCCTAGCAGTTTTATTTTGTTCTTTAACCAGCTTCGTACATGCAGGACTGTAACACTCATTCTTAGAAAAGTGCTTACCGTGGAGGTGAATCAGAATATATGACGTTGACCACACGTTGACGTGTATCCACACTGGCACCAAGCTCAAGATTTGGGGGATACTCCTCTATGCAGGCGGCTCTCAGCTCTCCAAAAGAACCACCATAAGAGAAGCCATCTGGAGCTGGAAAACACGCAATAAATACTTGCTGCTTTTTTCCTCTATGGTTTCTCTGAGGCAATATCACTGTTCATAACACTGCCATAAATCAGAAAATAAAATCTACCAGAGGCAGAGGAATTACTGGTGTTCTGGAACAATCAGGTTTCACAGGACATTTCTACTCTTTTAAGTGCAAATTAGCATCATCTGTAGACAAACTATGGTGTTTCAGCTATGGCACTAAATATTCAGTGCTGCCCTACAAGATGCAAGTGTCTAAAGCTTTTCTGGTGCCTCAAAGGTTGAAAAGGAGCATTGGTTCTGCTGCGTGCAGCTTCAAACAGTAGCAGCATTGCTGCTGCTCCCAGGAGTTGCGTACACTGAAACCTTGCCATTTCTTGCAGGTTTTTAACAGAAAGGCTATGTGTTTGATTATAGGTCTGTGTCTTGAGAAAAAGCTTTTCTCAATAAAAACACAAAAGTGGAAACCATGGAAAATAATAGAGAAAATCATCCTCCTGCCTGCTTCAGGCCTTTCTTAATGCTTCCATGCAAGAGCCATAGCTCCACAAAAAACAAAAGTGAGTGCTATTTTCTGTTTTAGAGCATAATTAGCTAATGCTCAATATTCTGGGGTAAATCTCCCTAAGAATGTCCCAAAGTGTGGAAATGCAGCAATCTCTGCTCCCCTGCCCCCTGCAATTGTCTTCCAAAGAAAGTGATCTCTCCTTTTCACTTGATGCATTAAAATACTACCTGGAGAGAAGGGCCAGCTTCTAAAGTGACATTGAAGTAGCAGTCTCTCTCAACAGAGGGTAGAGGACAGGATTCATTTAAACTGCCTGTTCCTCCTTCTGGCAGTTTTCACCTCTGCCAGTGTGTTCTCGAGGAATTTTCCAGGACTAATCTAGTCTGTCATGCACTGTGCTTTCCTTTGGCTTGATGAGTGAAGGAAGCCAACTTTGTAGTGACTCCCACTGCTCCCATGCTGGCCAGTGGAAGTGTGCTGAGATATTAGTACAGCTTGTGCTAACGTAAAATTTTCACTTAGGTAGACTGGCTCTATTTAGTTTCAGATAATTCTTTTGAATTTCCCTAAAAATATCACGATTTTCTTTTTCCATTTCTCTAGCACTGATAGTTCTAATGAGTAGTTTGAAAATTGTCCTTTACATTTTCACCTGGCTTCAGGGTTTTTAAAGGGGCTGAAATTAGTAATGATTGAATTTTAATGCTATTTTATCATGACAAAATATTTCTGTTCATGGGTAAAACCCAGTAATGCCAATTTGCGTTTAACTGTTTAATCTCAAATTTAGCTACTGAAAAGTAGGAAAAATAGATGTTACAATAATAGTAGACATTAGTTTTCTGGACATTTTTTCCCCCTTTTTTACCATGAGAGTTTATATTTCACTTCTTTTTGAATCCAAAATTTGTTCCCAAAGCAAAGATGTTATTCATTTATCTAGATGAATGCTTCTAGAAAAGCCAAAAGTAATTATCTCTGGTGGGCAAACTGATCCTACGAAATGTGGTTTTTTAAGGCACAAAAATACTGGTCCAAATAATTAAATGACTGACTTCAGTGGATACTTGATTTACCTTAGTGAAATCAAGATTTGAGCCAATGCTTTTTTATATAGCTCACTACTATTATCTTGTCATGTAGATAAGAAAAAACCTCAACAACATGCAAAGCACAAAACCTGCAGATACAGGAGCCTGACCACAGGTGACATAACTGTTGTTGCTCCACTCAATTCATTAACCCATTTATCTTTTGAATTTTTACTAGCTGAAGACTTAGAGTATCTTTTTGTAACTGTTTTTTCCTTAAATATAGAAATAATCAGATCCTGTCATTTCCTTGACAAAGTAGCTTTTAACTTCTGGTCAGCAAACCCAAAATTGGCCAAAAATAGAATTCTATAGTTAACTCCTTCCTATTCCCAAATCCTTTTGAGGTACCAGGGGTTTTGTTATGGAGGGAGGAATTAGGGGGATAGCAATTGGCACTTTTTTATAGAAAACCAGTCTTTTTAATGATGATGACAGTTGTAATGACATTCTGATGCCTTGTTGTTCTGTTTATATACAGTTGTTAACTTGTGGTCAGAGAAGTAGTAATTCCTGGTCACTGTTGTAGGTTGTAGGAAATTAAAACATTCTTGGCTTTCCAACAAATACAAATTACATTATATGCTATACCAAGGCTATAATGGGATATAAAAATAAACTTATCAGGAGTCTAGCAATGGAGAAGAAATATTATACTGTATCAAGGGAAAATAAGCTGTGTAAGAAATACTGTTTTATTGGCCTTGCATGGAACTTGTACTATATGAATTCAGTGCCAGCACAAAGACGTTATTAAACTACAAAGCTGCCTGTGACCTACTTATCCTAATTTTTTAATTATATTTTTATCCCTTGCACAGCAGCCACATGCTTTTTGTTGCCTACAGCACTAGATTATTAATAAAGTTAAGCGTTACCTTGCTGTAACTAGTGATCTTACCATAAAAAACGTCTGTTCTTGGATGCTGGCGTCTCAACCGCCTTTCCTTTCGCAGACCGCCAACAATGATTGTAATACAGGACAGAAACAGCACAATTCCAATCACAACTCCAGCCACCAGAATAGGTGAAAAAAAGAAATGAGTTTCATTTCCGTGATCACTGTAGTTGGGGAATTCACTCTCTGAGTTGCTCTCATTCACGACTTCTGTACAGCAGAGAGAGAAAGAATATGTCAGCTGTGAAGAAAGACATTTACGAAGTGTGGTTTTACAGATGCCAAAACTAAGGGCTTTCAAAGCCCTAGGAGACGGCCTGAGACAGATCAGTTATATGAATTTATGCTTTGATGGGCAATCTGTTTACTAGACTGCTTTCTGGAGCTGTTAGTAACTGACTCTGGGGGAGTCATTCAGCAGTTGTTTCCCTGTTATTGGGGAATATCCTGCTGGAGTTGATGAATGGTACATAATTTTGATTACTTATTCCTGGAAAGATTCTTTGTATAATTATGCTGAAAGAACTGAAATGCACAAGGAGCAATGTGAAAACTCAAATATTCAGGCTCCACCTGGAACACAGAAATTGTGTGTTGTTACTAAGTGTGAAAAGCCTCCAAGGTTTTGCAGACAAGAGTGTATTAGAGGGGCATGCTTTCATTTGTAGAATGAGTTAGCATCCTGAGAAACTGATCTGAAGCAGAGGGGTGAAGAAACTCATTCTTAAGTGAGGCACTGGATTTTCATAAGATTTGGCTTTTTATTAAGCAGAAGCTTGGGCAGTATGACCTTAACATCTAATAAATAGTCAAGATAGAAAACCATCTTAATGAGACTTAAAACTTATTCATTAAAACCCTGAACGTAAATAAGCTTAATTTATTGCCCGGTGTGCTCCTCTTGTTTAAATAGTAACCCAAGGATGGTGCCACATCTGTGCTTCATCTGTGCTAGTATTCAAACTGGCTACCTGCCTTATGGAGAGGTTAGGTTTGGTGCAGTGATTCATCCTACCTCTAGTTTGGCCTAATATTGTGTAAGGAAGGAGCTGTGTGGACGGACAGACCTTGCCTTCAGTGTTTTGAGGGAGTAGGTACATTCTGTGCTTCACCAGGTGACTGCAAACTGAGCTGAGCTCTGCCTGGCTCTGTGCCTTTGGTCTGCCAAGCAGTTCTACACAGCAGCATTACTACTCTTACTTCCACCCCATTTTGATTTTTCAGTTGAGAGGCACTCATGGTGTATGTGGCAAAAACTATAACTGCTTTCCTCTGTTAACAAAAACCAACAACCCCTCAAGAGGTATTATTTAAGTTCAGTAATAAATCACTGAAGGGATTAAAATAGAAAACCCAGGGATATCTCAAACTATGAAAAGTCAGAATACCTGCAGTAATTTATTCCCAGGTCAAATAAGCTTTTAAGACAAGCTAAAGAGAGCATCAAAAGTTTAACAGTAAGGTTCCTCTAGAGAACCAACTGGTGATATATGGTTATACATGTGAATTAATTGCCACAGATGTGTTTATGAGGGATTGTGCTGCTGATGGAGGGGAGGTAAATGTTAGAAATTATGGGAAAAAGCGTTTGGGATTACAGCAGATAGAATCCCTGCCTAAGCAAAAGGCTCTGTATGTTTACTTGTGGACAAAAGTTTGTCATGCAGTAAAGGTAACTAAATTTGGGCCTAGGTCTTGAAAACAACTTGCAAACCCCACCTATTTTCCATAGTTGATTAAAAAAACCCAATAAACCAAGAAACCACAATCAGACACTTCCCCCAGATTAAATCTCCCATTAACTGCTCAAAATCAGACTACGTACTGAGTGAATCTGGAATTATATTGACGCAAGAAATGATTAGAGATGCTGATGTATCAAGACTAGCTTTAAATGTGGCATGGGTTTATTTTTATATTGGGCTATATGGCAATTGAACAGGTAAATAATTTGTTTCCTACAGAAACTGAGGCTAACAATATTTTGCTCTTTTGAGTGTTTTCTAAAGTGATTATATGCTTTTGGAAGTGCAGGTGCTTTTTGTATGGATAGATGTTCGCAGATAGTTTTCAGCAATGTTTTCCCCACTCTTTTCCTTTGCGATATACCACTTAGTGTCTTGCAGTCACAATAAGCTTTAAAAAAATGATGGCTTCTAGCCAATGTATATTATCATTGGCTCATGCTTGGCATTAAAAGCACTGACTAGAAATAAAAAATAACTGGGGAATTAGCATGTAGTAGAGCTTTTGTTAATTTTTTAGAATCACTTGACTGTTGGTTGAGAATCTTTATGAGCAATTAAGATAGCCAGGAAATGTGCTGAGCTTTTACAAAGCATGTTATGCCAACAGAGAAAACTGGACTTTCGGCAAAATCAACTGATTCGGAGGAATTAAATCAAAAGGGCATGAAAACCTGTCCTATTTCATACTCTTAGCACAGCTTATGGGCATGGGATATGTTTGAGGGGTAGATTCTGCTGACCTTGCGTATCAGCAACAGTGCACACAGTACTGCCTACTCCCAATGGCTTTCCACAGCCTTGTTTATTCAGACTTTTGTAAATTGTGTCGTTTGAAAGATGCGAATATCACAGCAGTGCCAGTTTGTTTAAATCACAGTCGGAGGGAACTGACGCCTGAACTGAAAGCACTTGTGGATGCTTTACTGGTCATTTTGGCTAACTGGCAAAGATAAAAGGGAAGGATTAACTTTGTTGCCGTTGTGGTGAGAACATGGAGAACATGAGCCTATTCGGTTTCTTTTTTTGTCTGTGTTTGTATTTTTGTTTTGGTTTTATTTTTTTTTAGTTGTGTATGAAATCTGGCTGGTATCTTAACACATTGACTAGTTTGGAAATTCCTGTGGTGTCACCCAGTGTGAGCACTAATACTTGGTCTTATTTTGCTTTACAGGAATTGAACAGATTAGCAGGGACTTCAGATAGCAGGTGCTCTCTCTTACAGTCTCCACTTGTACTTGAGGTGATATTTTTTAAGTTTCAGTACAGCTCATTTATCTAGCATGTACTCAGGGCTTCCTCAGCTGTTCCAAATGTTGTTTATTTTATCTCTTGTTTCTCACCATCGTGACTCTTTCTCTTTTTTTATGGTCTTAATCTAATTGAACCCAGTCTCTAGTAAAGACAACATATATTGCAATATTGCTTTTATTGGAAAGAATGAATAACTCCCATTAGCCTAGATCCTAAAACAATATGCAGTTGATAAACTTCTCTTATGATGTTATTTCCAATTTGACACTGACTCTAGTCCTATGGACTTTATACTGACTTACTACTGTGGGAATTGCTCAGGTGACAACGACTACAGAATGAAATACTATGTTGATATAAATTCTGTGGGTTTCACTTTTTGGGGGGGGTGGGAAAGGTGTTTACATTACTTTTGGCAAACAAATGCCTCATGAATTTTTCTCGTCTTATCCAAATACACCTTTTGATAAGCTGTACATTTCTGTGTATAAAAATGTGAAGTGTTTTCACTCAGAATAGAAGCATCTGGAAATGTATGTGAAGCCCATAAATATAACAGCAATAGCAAAGTGCAAATATTTTTTTTTTTTTTTTTAAGGTAAGCCGTATTTTTTCCACGAAACAGCAAACGTTAAACAATAACATGCATAAATATGAATACTTTATACCTAATTCTCTAAATATGAATTACACAGGATACAGAAACCATTGTTTCTCTCCAGTTATGGAAGTTGCGTAACTAACCAGACATGGCACAAACAGAATGTGCTGGCTGTTACAGCGGTGAATACAGTGCAAGGGGCACATATGGCTGAGCGAACACTTAATTTATGATGAGAGTCCTAGTGGGAAATTGCCTACACTGTCTATTCAATGTTAGACAATAAGTTATCAATCTGAAAAATCCCTTAAATATCACATTATATTATTTTGCCCAGCGCTCCTGCATCTCAACAGACCAACTTGTGAAGTAGCTCCATGTAACTGAAGGAGGTGTAGTACAACTCAATTTCCTTGGTGTATATTGTGCTCTCTCCATCTCATTAACCTGTCTTTGAAGGGGACCCTTCTTACCCTTTCTAACTTGGCAGTAAGTAATGTTGAGGTTTCAGTTGGGTCAGATCCTGTCAGAGTGAAATATCTTGGTGTGCAGCTGTGTTATGGAAGCTTGGTACATCCAAGTTACAGTCCTTCATTACGAGCAGCTTCTCTCTTACTGAAAAGCATTTACCTGCTTGTATCTCAGATGAGACAGAAGTGAAGCACTACATATAAATGAGTATCACTTCTCTCCATACTGACATAGTTCTGGTTTTGGTTTTTTTTTTTGTTTGTTTTGTTCTTGCTGGTTGTTGTTGGCCTTTTGTGGCTTTTTCTTTTCCTCTGAAGGTGCATCAGCGCTAATGAAGCCTCAACAGTCTCTCTAATTGCTTTTTTTTGTTCCCTTTAAAAATTGGAGATAATTTTAAGGTTGGATCTTAGTAAGATAACCAAATCTCTTCCCCTGATTTCTTTATCTTAATGAAGATGATAATTCCTGTTATCACTGCAGAGGATGAGACATGGAGTGGTTTTGTTTCCTGGATTGAAATGTGCCTGAACAGCTTATGAAGAAGTGCTGATGTCTTGTACTGGAAGGATTTTGTGTGCAGAATTGTACACCAGTACATCCTTGCCAGCCTCAGTTAAGCCTTGGCTGGGGACAGAATGAGGTTAGTGATTTCTTGCTGAGCTAGAGCTGACACACACTGACAGCACAATGTCGTAGTACATGCACACCCTGGGTCAGTACAAGTTGTTTGGGTTGATGATCTAGCACCTCCTATTACTTTAAAATATGGTATGTTAACAAAGTGTATAGGGCTGGAAATGAATAGGAGGATGGTCTGTATAGGATAATGCATTGAATGCTTTGATTTTTAAATAATCACAGCAAAGTGTCTCAAACACTGAGGCAATTTAAAGTATGCTTCTGATATCCTTATATCCTTTTTTTTCTTAATCACTGTTGGGAAATATGTTGGAATATGCAGTCTCTTTATAAGGGGAAGAAATTGACAGATGGCAAGGAGTTGAGAGGTCCCAGTGAGACGCACTGGGATAGATAAGCTATATTAGTGGAATTGATGAAGATTTTGTTGATCCTGCCTGTATGAACAGTTCCTGTTCAAAGATGATTTAGTCTGCCCAAAAGTGACCAATTGGATTCTGCACTTGCTGCTGTACTGTGAAATAAGCCTTTGGCTGCAGCTGCTATCAAGCGGCTATCACACTGCTTATTTCTGTAGCTCCCAGGCACGAGTTCACAAAATGAGTAAGTTAGGTGCATTACAGAAACAAGATGAAAAAGGTTTTTGGATCACATGCCTTGGTTTTGTACAGAGCATCACTGTAGCAAGGGAGAAGGAGATATTATTCAAGTCATTGAAAGTAAAAGCCCCATACAAGCTGAATCTTTAAAAAAAACCCACAAAAACAAACAATAAAAAACCCAAACCCTCTGCTGTATTCAAAGCTATTTCATCTGGTTCTTGAGGAAGGTTGTAACCCTTCACACTAGATAAATGCCAGGATATCATCTTCTGATGGGGCTTACCTTGGTTATCCCAAGTATACACCAGGAGTGGCTTTAGACTGAAATCTGTCCTGTATTTGATTTTCAGTTACACTTTTTTCAACTCTTATTTTATGCAAGCAACCTGCCAGTTTTAAATGAAATTTAACAGGTTTTGATTTTATTTTTAACCTCTCCAATCCCTAGGTGTTGTGAAAGTATTAAAAAAAATCAGGAATTCCAGAAAAGGAAGAGCTGATGAGGAACATAAAAGGCACAGCTCAGCTGTGTCAGCCAAGGTATTGAAATCAGCACATTTTTCATGGTACTTTAAGTTTCTCTGCTGCTCACACTGCCTCTTTGATATTTTTTTGCTCTATGTTCTAATAATAATTAAAACTTTTCATTGATTAACAGTAAAAAATCAAAACCTTATTCAGACATGAGACTGTATGATACGGACATTTCAGTTTTATCTGATGCACTCAGCTTAGAGTGAATCTGAAGTATACTTACAGGTATATAAAGGCTGCTCATGACCTTGAGAAGCTCATCCAAGGCAGAAAGGGTGGCCTTTCCTCTGAGATATCTAACTCTACCTTTTTATCATGTCTGCTGGCTATCAGATAATGACTTTTCTCTTCTTGCATTGACATCCTTATTATAGAGCCAGAATGAATAAGATTGGATCACCAGCAGCCTGCGAATTGAGAATGTCAGAAGGAAAGAGAATGTGCCTGCATAAGGGCTCAGAAAATAAATCTTTTCAGATGCTGTGGCTTTAGGGTATTATGTTGATGTCACAGCAGCATGTATAGGTGCTGTTTCAAATTAACAGGAAAAATCTTCCCATTTTCAGATCTTTGGTCTATTTTATCAACATGATAAATACCACTGCAGTGAAACAAATCACCCTGGAAGTATAACAGCCCACTCTGTGATGGACAATATATTTCCTCCCCTATTTTCTCATATACAAACAACATTGAACTAATACAATTTTATAAGCAGGACCTGAACCTATTACCTCCTTCAGAAACTCTGTATTAGGGCTTGGAAATAAGTATCATGAAAATCCTATTTTACCCATTAAAGTGAAGTTACCTTCATAAGCTGATATCCACCTTAGGTTGGTAGTGACTGACTGGGGCAAAAGCAGCTTTTTTTTTTTTTTTTTTTTTGAAAAACTGTTATTTTGGCACATAAACTTCTCACATAGAATTTGGAGGGCAAAAAATTAGCAATATAATATTTTGTCTTTTTATTCTGAGAGGGGAAGGCTTGAATAAAATTTAATTGGCAAATAATTATGTATTTTTAGAATGTTTTCTCTGTAGGAGATTGAGCTCTGTCTGTACTGTATATCTAATGTCACCTAAAGAGGTAGCTGTAGGGCAGATAACAGCTCATGGAAGATACAGCTTTGGCAAGAAACCTAATCTCTACTGGGGGAGGGAACTCAGGGATGGGAGTCACAAGGGATGAAAAAAAAGCTGATTTTTTCCACAGAAAAGTTCCATTCTTCACAAACTTTACTTTCCACCTCCACACAAAAAGTGAAGGCAGCGATGAAATTCTTGCTAATGCTAACAGCAACAACTGATGAGCAGCTGTCTTGTGTTCTCTTGCTTACTATATGTATTTAGGAATCTGTATACCAGCTATCCACTTCTAATTACTATTAAATTGGCTCAAATTTCTGATAATTTTTAAATTACAAAGTTTTGTATTTTCCTTGTTTTACACTGAACTACTCGATTGGCTCTATTAACCAGCATATTTCAGCAATTGTTAACCTGCTCATGTTATTTGAAAATCTGGAAAAGAGCTAATAAGATATCTGCAATAAAAATCTGAGACTGAACAAACAACTGAACTTCAGGAATCATATCCACGTTACAGGTACCTCAGACGCTCCTTCTACAGCGCTTGTGGCTATGTGGTGCTTCTCATTTCATAGAATCATAGAATAGTTAGGGTTGGAAAGGACCTTAAGATCATCAAGTTCCAACCCCCCTGCCATGGGCGGGGACACCTCCCACTAAACCATCTCACCCAAGACTCTGTCCAACCTGGCCTTGAACACCATCAGGGATGGAGCATTCACAACTTCCTTGGGCAACCCGTTCCAGTGCCTCATCACCTGCACAGTAAAGAACTTCTTCCTTATATCCAATCTAAACTTCCCCTGTTTAAGTTTGAACCTGTTACCCCTTGTCCTAT
>WYDI02029920.1:0-41915 GCA_009867235.2 Psittacus erithacus
ACCAAAATCAAAAACACAGCACTGCACCAGCTACTAAGAAGGAGAAAAATGACTGCTGCTGCTGAACCCAGGACACTAGTTCATTTGCAGGCCATGGAGAAAATTTGAGTCTAGCAGTGTTTTCCTGCAGGTTAGTACCAGTCTGAGCATAATGAGGAAAAGGGGAGGAAGGTGAGTTTTCAAGGATTTTGTCCCCAGGCCCCTCTCTTTTGAGAAATGTACAGACATAATTCCTGATATTCTGAAAATATGGTCTCAATAGACCAGTCTGAAACCTGGGCTGTGTCGTTGAGGTTGCTGAGCTAGTTTTCAGGCTGAAATTCATCACAGTGTTGATCTAAGGTAATCAGCTGTGCCAAGAAGCACAGTGCTTCAGCTTGGCCACTCTTTTAGTGTGGGCAAATTCCTTGCCCAGAGAGTGGAAGTCTGTTTGCTGCCAGGCAGCTGTGGTTGACTGAGGAGGATTTGTAGGCGCTGGTGCAAGATCTCAATACCTCCAACTAGGGAAAGGGGCCAGTGTGCTCTCAGTAAAACTAGGTAATCTGACTTTGGCATAAAATAATGCTGCAATATTTGTGCAAAATTATTGTGCTAGAGCACAGCATTATCTTGTTTGGGTAGAATGAGTTACGATGCATAAGAGTGTGCTTTTTGCATCCCCAAGGGATACAAAGCTAAATGAATGGCTTGATATGAAAACTTGGAGTAATACACATGTAATAAAGTGGTGTAACAAAGCTTACTTTAAAAAGCTTGTTTGACTTGGCTGGTTTACTGAGTAATTGGCCTGGAACAGGGTATCTGGAACAATTTTGTTGCAATACCTCCACTGTATACCAAATGAGATCTAGGTTTTGCCTTTGGGAACTCAGGAAAGCTGTAGGTAGGTACGTTTAAAAATAAAATTCTGTCCTATGTGGTCATTATGTCTAAATTACTATATGGGTTCATCATGGCTGTTATTATTATATATTATAGCTTATTGTTCTAAATGCATTTGCAATTCTCAACTGTTAAAATCCACCTTTAGCGACACAGGATATACTTGTAAATAGCTGAATAGTTGAGCTTCTTTTAATGCTTGCAGAACTATTTTAACACTTCAGTAAGACAGGTTTCCTGTTTGTTGATATCAGCTGAATGTTGTGGATGGATATTGGAAATACTGTTGGATTTTTGGTTTGTTTTTTGGTTTGCTTTTCAGGATGAAAGTAAAAAAGCTGCCTATGATTCTAGCTCTCCATTTGAAGAGATTTAAATACATGGATCAGCTGCATCGGTACACAAAACTCTCTTATAGAGTAGTTTTTCCTTTAGAGCTTCGTTTATTTAACACCTCAGGAGATGCCACCAATCCTGACAGAATGTATGACCTTGTTGCTGTGGTAGTTCATTGTGGAAGGTAATAACTCTATTTTATGCAGGCATTTTTGTGTAGCGTAACTATGTTTAAAAATCAGAACAAAGCACCCACTGCCACATAACTCTAATAGCATTTAAAGACATCCTAAATGAAAAGTTTCTTAGGAAAGAAAGCATTGTGTGGAGATGGTACCAATCCTGACAGCATATGGCTTTGTTGCCATGATAGTTCATTGTGAAAAGTGATAATGGCGTATTTCACATCACAGATCATTGTATGAACTTAACTACTTTCAAAAACCCCCACAAAACTTGCAATATTGTATTACTCTAATAACATTAAAAGATCACTTTAAAAAAGTTTCTTAGGAAGAAAAACATTATGGAATAGATTCCTTTACAAAGCATTTCCTTTAGGGTGTTTTCTTTTGAAGGGTTGAGCAACATTTTCTGAAATAAATCCATATATTACTAATTTTGTTGATTACTTTTGTTTCCTTGCTCTTGAAATATGGCTATTAGAGTTGTATTTGATTTTGCTGTGTTCAACAAATGTTCTTGTGGCTTCAAGTGTTAAAAAGGGCTGCTCTACAAACTACTTACTGAGTAGATATAAGCCCCGAAGATGAAAGTGATGGTTTAACATCTAGAATCACAGAATAGTTTATGTTGTGAAGTCAACTACTTAAAGCTCAAAGCAGGGCTAACTTTGATATTAGATTGCACTGTGCTCAGTCTTGTGGCTAGGAATGCTGATTCACTGCATCTTTGGGAGGTTTTCTCCAGTCCATCAATGTTCTCACTCATGCCTCCATTCCTCTCTAGATAGACCTAGGATTGCAGTAGAGCTAAGATGATTACATCTCAGGTTGGCCAGGGCAGTTTTGGAAAATAAGCCTTTGTGCCATTGTTTTCTTGTTCTCTTGGCTGCTCTTGTTCTGAATTGTAGGGAAAATCTGTTCTGTCCATATCTGACCATTCTGTCCAATTCTGACCATTTCTGTCTCCCTCATTCAAGCTGCAGTCTTGGGACTGCATTCTCAGAGCTATGGCACAAGACAAGCCCTGTTTTTACTGAGTTATGCAATTTGGTACACAGACATGTGCCTCACATGTGGAAACCTTCCCTCCCGGATTTAGACATAAAATTTGTATGAGTGCTGTTAGCCAGTTCAGGCAGTTCCAAAACTGCTTTAGCTAGTCCTCCATTTTCAGTTGTAAGGTTCAGCTATTTCAGAAAGTGTGTTACTTCCTTACTTGAAACCTGATTAGAAATAGGACACCATTAGAGTTGGGGTTTTTTCTGTCATAATTGTGGAGAAATTTCTTGTCTGCCATAAACTGAAGAGCTGTGCATTATAACAGTTTTAGTTTAATTGTGAGCTCTTCTTGTTGCTGTGAGGATTCTTGGGACTTCTAAACTGTCAGTTTAATTGATTTTTTGCTTACAGTGGGTCAGATAAAGAGGTTTCTGATAGAGACTGTAGATGAACAGCAGCAGCTCTACAACTTCTTTCTGAAGAACAGAAATAGTTTGGGATTTGTTTTTTAATTTTATTTCTCTGTGTCTTCATTTATATTTTCAATGTGTGTGCTGTTTATTCCTCATTTGAAATTATAACCCTTCTTTTAACACAATATTAAATGTAGAGATAAGTAGGACCTTTTTATGAAGATGATACAAGTGGAGGGGAAAAAAAGGAAAAGCAGAAATTGTAGTGGTAGCCATTTTAATTACTGCTAAATATAACTTTTCTCCAAGAAAAAAATTTAATGAAATATATTCTTACATACTTATGTGTAACTGTCTGTGTTCTTTCCTAATTTTATTCTACAGTGGCCCTAACAGAGGACATTATATTGCAATAGTGAAGAGTCATGATTTCTGGTTGCTTTTTGATGATGATATCGTTGAGGTAAGCTTTGTGTAACCATGGCCTTTTTTTCTCATACTGACCAGAGCACGTGCACACACTCCCTCCCCCCACCCCGTATATGATTAACTAAGGTAAAAGGATTGGTATGCTAATGGAGAGGGTTCAACCCAGTCTAAACAAGCACTAGCTGAGTGCAGAGCTGCACCTTACAATTTGACTGTACAATACTTTGAATTGCATTTTGGTTTTCATACATAGAAGAAGCTTCCTTGTTTATGGCCATTGTCTTTCACCTTTGTTTAACAAGCCATTCTTGTGGCCAGGTTACAAGGCAAACAAAGATACATGAAAAACAATAAGGTGGTTGGCGACAGCCAGCGTGGCTTCACTATGGGGAAATCCTGCCTAACCAATTTGGTGGCCTTCTGTGATGGGGATATGGAACTGACGGACAGGGGTAGAGCAGTTGACGTCATCTACCTGGACTTGTGCAAAGCGTTCGACACTGTCCCACACGACATCCTTGTCTTTAAATTGGAGAGACACCAATTTGATAGATGGATCACTTAGTGGATAAAGAACTGGCTGGATGGCCATGTGCAAAGAGTTGTGGTCAATGGCTCAGTGTTCAGCTGGAGACCAATAATGAGTGATGTCCCTCAGGGAGTATTGTGTGCAGTTCTGGTGTCCTCAGCATAAAAAGAACATGGAACTGTTGGAACAAGTCCAGAGGAGGGCCACGAGGACGATCAGGGGACTGGAGCACCTCCCGTATGAATGCAGGCTGAGAAAGTTGGGGCTGTTCAGCCTGGAGAAGAGAAGGCTGTGTAGAGACCTCATAGCAGCCTTCCAGTACCTGAAGGGGGGCTATAGGGATGCTGGGGATGGACTCTCCATTAGGGACTGTAGTGATAGGACAAGGGGTAACGGGTTCAAATTTAAAGAGGGGAAGTTCAGGTTAGATATAAGGAAGAAGTTCTTTACTGTTAGGGTGGTGAGGTACTGGAATGGGTTGCCCAGGGAAGTTGTGAATGCTCCATCCCTGGCGGTATTCAAGTCCAGGTCGGACAGAGCCTTGGAAGACATGGTTTAGTGTGAGGTGTCCGTGCCCATGGCAGGGGTGTTGGAACTAGACAATCTTAAGGTCCTTTCCAATCCTAACTATTCTATGATTCTATGCAGATAAATTGCTTTTACTGCAGTTCTTTTCCGAGGGCAATTCGTTGGAGCAAGCCATTTGTTCATATTGTCTAGGAGCTTATGATTTAGTGGAACGGATCAGTGTGATTGTCTGTTTTATCAGGTATTCTGGATTATTTCAGATGAAGGTGTAAAAAACTCAAAATAGGTAGAAACTTCAGATTTTTGAAATTTGACCCTAAAATTTTTAATTTAATCACTGGAACAGGAGCCTTTTGCTTCTGGTGGTGTTTTTGCCAGTATTAGCTGTGCTTCCAGGAATTACTCTCATTAAAAAAAAAAAGGGAAAAAAACCCCTGTTTTTAACTGATTTATTGGAACACAAAATTCCCTCCAACAATTTTGACTTTGTCATCTTTCTGTTTCACCAGTTGTATTTTATTCTTTATTCAGAGCAAGAGGAGGAACTGCTGGTTTACCTGTATTATATCATCTCATGGTTTTTGCTTGTTCTGTCGTCTTCCTTTTGTTCCCTTTGTCTCTGCTTATGCATGAACAGAAGTATGATTGTGCTCTCCGAGTCCTTTTCCTGCCTTTATTTGAATTAATCCAATTTATACAATGAATAGTGTATTTTTAACTTACAATGCACAAAAATCTGTGTGATTGAAAAGAAGAAAGATGTGTGAGACAGGTATTGGACTTGCATTGTTAATTGGCAAGGCAAGTCAGGTATTGAAGAGTTCTGTCCAAGCCACATTATGGATGGTTTTCCATTCAGGAAATGTCAAACGTGGAAATATACGGAAGCGTTGGGAAAGTAAAAGGATTGCCCCTGTGTCTTAGCAAGATAGACAGTAAAGTGAGATGTCTTGATAGGGTCAGAAGTTCACTTTCCTCCTGGGAGAACAGAACAGTAGTAAATTGCACATCATTTCACAAACATCAGGGACAATCTTTCCAGGACGAAAGCAGTAACTTGACAGTAATGTATTTTTTCCTGTTAGCCCTTCTAAAGATAAAGTAAATAATTTTTTTGTTCTTTAATCTAAAACAGTCTTATTCCAAATAATGGGAATGAGTTTAAATAAAATCTGCCTAAGTGAAGGAAAAATTATCTTTCCGTCTTTTGGCTGTTAGTAGCCTACTTGCTTTTGATTTAAAATGTGGCAAGAGAGCATGCTTTCAGTTTCAGTTTCTTTTGTATCTGAAAATGATAACAGTGAAAAGCAGACAATACTCTTTTCACCTTCTCAACTGATGTTTTGCATCTTTTCCCCCATATTTTGGTTGTAGGAGGCTTTCTAAGCTAAGAGGATCACAACCAATCATTCTGCCTTCTCTTCATTCTCTTCTGCACTGGATTGGCTCATGCTGCTCAGAGTTAGAAATTACAGTTTGTACTTACATTTTCTCATATTGATGCAAAGTCTTAATAGGATATTGTTGTCTTTAAAACTTTTCCTTGTGAAATTTGAGGAAGCAATGCACATAAGACTGCACTTACAGTAGGTTCATTTAATACTTAAAAATATATATATAAAAATATCTATAGCTGCTGCCTTCTGTGCAGTTGATGACAGATGGGAAACCAAAGCATTACAACTTTTAAGAATTATTTGGATTTTATTACTTTATGTAGTTATGTGAGTTATTTTTGTTTTGACAGTAGTTTTTAGGTGGAACTTCATGTCATGTATGCAAGGTATTCTTACTTTAAATTTTTGGTTATTTGCACACAGAAAATTGATGCACAAGCTATTGAAGAATTCTACGGGTTGACATCAGACATCTCAAAGAACTCTGAGTCCGGTTACATCCTCTTCTATCAGTCTCGGGATTGAGGGGAAACTAGTGAAGAGAGATTTTTACGTCTCACATCTCTATCTTGGAATGGAGCAAGCACTGAGAAAAAGGAAAGCAGGGAGCTCCAGGGGTGGTGGCACAGTTTGCACACAACTAAGCGAAGAGTTTGGGGTTATTGAGACCTTTGTATCATTTTAATTTTATTTGCTCAGGTATCATGCTGACTACACATCTCTGCTGCATCCTATAAGCAAAAAGAGAGATACCAGCCACTCTTGCAGGAGCTTTCTGTTAGGTAATGCTATCTCTGTGGTCCTAATTCAAAGCCCATTAAGGTCACTGGAGAACTTTTCATGGACTTCAGTGGAATTTGAATCAGGTTCTAACTGCACTGGCAGGTTGGTGCAATAGGAGCATTAGAAATCTGTATTTTATACAGACTTTGTGTGTAAAAGGTAAAGGACGCTTTGTGAACTTAGATTCCTGTGCTTAAGTTTAAAAGAATGAGGTTCAGGGGATAATGTGTAAGTGAGAAGATATATCTGGGCCCAACACAATTGCCTTCTTGATGGTAGTCATTTAACTGAAGATATAAACTGGTGTCAGGGAGGCAAGTATGTTTTGCTTCTCTGAAGAAGCTTACGTTATTTATAATGTATGACCGGGAGCAGTCAGTCAAGATTATGGCTTTTAATCTCCGTATGGGGAAAGATTTGGTTTGTAATAGTTTATTTTTATTTATAAATTATTGTAACTTAGGATCTTGTGTATTGTCCTTTATTCTAACAAGTATTGGAAATTTTATATATTAATTTTAATTAAAACTAATTATGTTTAAATGTTAAACAAGACCCAATATAAATTCTAAAAATAATGTGTATATCTGTCAAAAAATGAAAAACACAGAAGAAAGATTTCCTTCTGGAGGAACTGGTATCTAAGTGAGGTACTTTAATAAATTAGAATATCCTCTTTCCTTTAGTGGGTGAAAAAAAGGTGATCAAACTATTAGAAGACTTCAAAAATTCATGTCATAAGGAAATGATGGTGCAGTGGTGGTATACTGGTCTTTGTAGTTCTTCAGTAATTTGTAAATGGTTCTTACAAATTAGAATGATTTAGATAAAACAAGCCATTTTAAGAATATTTTTCCCTTTCCTAAAAATGGACCTTTTTCTGTTCCTAGTGGCATTGGTGACTCTCAGAAACCACTCAAGGTCTTAAGTATAAATGATGTCTGAGTAGTAAGAAGAAGTAAGTTTGGAATTTCATGAGACTGAAGATACCACATTCCTCTAAAAGTAACAATTCTTAAGTACCTTAGAGTGAAAATTTCTGAAATTAGGCAATTCATCTTGCTTTAGGTTTATGAAATAGCATTAAGAATTAAATGTTGACAAAACACCTGATCTGTGAACTACTGTGATTTGACATTCTTCCACTTACCAGGACGTTGCCTGACAGTAGCTGAATGTAATTTCTGGGAAGTCATGGGATGTGCATTCCAGATTATGGCAATCAGGTCTTGGATGTCCTTGTCACTCTCTCTTCAGCTAGTGATTTTTACATTATTGTCATTTTCTAAGGTTATTTTATTGATACTGTTACAACTTTTAAAAAGAATGTCTCCTGTCTGCTGCTATAAGTGACTATTTACTTACCTGTATCTTTTAGCTCAGGAAATGACTTCACCTATTCACTCAGCTGAACAAATCTTTAACAGGGTCTCTAAATAAATTGGGCTATTTAGCAACTGTCATACTGTAACAAATTGCTCTTGTAAAATGCAAAGTTTCTAAAGCTTTCTAAAGCTTGGTTTGGGTGGAATTCTTTTATAGAAAATTGTGTATTATGATTAAACTACCAGCATTGTAAAGTACAGCTTCAAACATTGTGTGAGATGCAGAAAATGTGATCGGATTTTTCTAAAGGGATTCAAATAATTTGAAGTCCTTTTTTCAGCTTCCAGTGGCAAAAAGGTTAAGGGGTGAATCAGTTAGATAATGGTGCGTGTTAGCAGGATGAAGTCCTTTGCATACTAAAGGTACAGTATTGTAACAGAACTGTAACATTACTTTTTGCTAATTGAGTATCTGGGTTTTTTTCTTTTTTTTCTTTTTTCTTTATTTTTCTGTTCGGATTTTGGTTTTTTTTTTTAGGTGTAGTTAAAAGCTGGGATTAGTTGCTAAATAGTTTATGCCCTAACAAAATTGAAAATGTTTTTGTTGTTTCACTGGTTTTATTCCTGCTATGTATTCTTATCAGATACTGACTTTTATTTTGTATAGGGGTTTTGAGATAGAATTCCAAATTATATATTTCATTTTTCTTTTAGTGCAGCTGAAATAATTGTAAGTTCTTAATTAAACTGGTATCAGAAACTGCAACTTAAAACACTGAAAAGAGGCAGAAAAGTGCAAAATATAACTGATTGGTATGTAAAACATTATGGGCTTTTTTTTCTTGGCTGTAATACAGTGGGCAGCGTGGGAAAGTCGTCAGTTGTTGTAAATGGTGGAAATTATTTGCTGTGTAACTACGTAAATGTTAATTGGGACTACAGTCCCTTATTTTGTATATTGGAGCAAAAACCTTCTATTAAATAAAGTATGTTCTCTAAAGGTAAGTACTGTATCCTTTGTGGATCCTGAATGGTCAGCCAACTGCCTTGTGTGCTTTTCACTGTTTTCAAACCTTAAAAGTATTTGGAATTTCCTGTATTAAGCTAACTGCCATGAGCCATGGAAGGAGAAATGTGCTTAAATACACAGCATTATATATCTTACTAGATGCGTTGTGAAGAAAACAGTTCAGTGGCAGCTATGGTTTTGGTGGTGTACTTCTCTAGAATTAGTTTTTAAGTAAGTTGTTGGTTTCTGAGGTGGAGAAGGGAGTGTTTTGAAATACTGCTTTCTTCCATTTCCTCAAAAAAAATCTGTACCTTGCTATTAAATATGCATCTGAGTTACTTGAGGGATCACCACTTTGTAGGAGGGAAAGCAGAAGGAAAGAAAAACAGGATTTGTTACAGCACCAACATATCAGAAAGACTGACCAAAGAACGGGAGTCCAGCATCAGAAGAAAAAGATGCAGCTGGTTACAACATCTGTGTAGGATTTGGTATCAAGTCATTCTTCACTTGGAGTATGTGCTCCTGTTTGTACAGTTTTACAAACAGTTCATACCCTGCTGTACTCATAGCTGTGATAACCACATCCTTTTACTGCCTGGAAATAATGGCTTTTAGGTGTTCAGATACTTGTAGGAATGGTTAAAGCTAGTTGTGTTTTAAGAAGTTAGTCCTTAGGTGACAGTCAGATGTTAGCACATAGGGATTCGATGCTGCTTCAGGTTGTCTGCCATACCCATCGACATCTGCACAGGACTGGTAGGTGTAACATAAGATCCACACAAGATCTGTATCCTAGAGCAACAGCTTTGAAGCCAAACAGGACATTCTGGCTTGTTCCCCTTGTCTCTGTCTAGGGATTTCCACAAGCACTATTGCATATGCTCTATTTGGATCACACACAGTTGGAAGTCTGTATTGCTTGGTTATGTTTTTGTGGTGGTATTTGTTAAGCTTAAAACCTGAAGTACTTGAGGCCTCTAGTTGCTTTCATAATTCGCTTATTAAAATTAATAGAACTTTACCTTGTGCTATTTGGTCTGGTCTCTTAGCTGTAGGTTTAAGATGATCATATATAGTCTTACTATTAAACTCATACTTGTAACTAAAGGAAATTTTGATATGTGACATCTTCAGTCTTCATTTACCTGAACTTATTTGGCTTTTTTCCTTACCTTTTCTAAAGAAATTTCCAATTGTCTTACCAGAAAGATCTGAACTGTGTACAGTTAATGTCATGAACAGATCCTTGTAATTTTCCTCATTGCTTTCTTTGTAACTGTTCATTAAAAATTAGTAATAGTCACTTTGCATACTATTACCTGCACAACACTGATTACTAAAGAACAGGGATGAATTCTCTTGCGCACAAAGCTTTGTCTACTTACACACATGAAGAAGTGACATCTTTTTTTTCTGTTTAACTGTTGACTTTGTTCAGTGACAGAATTCATCTTGGCCTGAATGAATCTGAGAGTGGGAGCTTGCAGAAGGTCTTGAAAATGCATCAACAACTAAGGATGCCAAAAAGGGTTGGGTGGTCATTTGTGTAAGTTGCCTGAGAGCAGTTATTTGCGCCTATATTCACAGGTTAAACCAGCAGTATGTGCATCTCTTCAGTTACCTTCATCTGTAAAATAATTTGTGAGATTTCAGTACATGTTGATAATCCGTGGGCTGCAGTATTCCATTGCAGATACTTTAATGACTTTTTTGCTAAAAGTTTAGATAATCCAGATGCAGTTTGTTGCTTTCAAAGAGTGGCTTTACAGTGTGAGCTGTCCACTTTCCCCTCCTGACATTTGTCTGGGTTAATCTTAAGTTTGTGTGTCTTGTAAATTCAGTCTTTATTCTCCCTCCTAGTAATGCAATATGCAGTTTATGGTGTCTGTCTTGTAAGGCTTCAAAGTCCTGTAACCTCTCACAGCATAATAGTGTGAGATGTATAATACATTAGTCTCTTTACATGCGAGCCTCCAAGTACTCAGTTATTACTGAAATTAATACTCTACGTAATGCGTATTCAAGGGTTGTTCATTTTGCAGCAGCTTTGCCACTGACTTGATTGTTATAAATGAACTATGCAAGTCAACTACCATGCAAACAAACACAAGCTTCATCTTTTAAATACAGACTTCTCTGGATTCTGTTGTGTCCAGTTTTAACAGTAGAGTGATGAGGCAACTTTCATTGGTCTCTGTTAAAAAATGTCTGCAAAATTCTCTGTCTCTTACTGTTTTAATTTTAGTGAGTAATTTTTTAGGCTAAATATAAGTATCTGCTGTTCTGGTTGATGAATCCCTTTGAGGAAACTCACATAAGAATGTGTCGAATATAAAAGGAGGATTGTTTGCAGACATCACTAGTTTTGAAATAAGCTGAGTAGTATCTTCCAGTTTCTTCCCCAAAGTAAAAATAAATTATATTCTTTCTTTCTCTCTAGTGGTTTGTGATTGCTGCCTGCATAAGAGATTGTAAGGGCTCAGAAAGGGGCAAAGTACTTTCTACCTCGTGCTTTGTATAGAACTCGTGTTGGCAGCAGTAGGGAGCTTTAATTACAGAAGGATCATCAGCTGTGTCCTTGATCTGTGTTCTGCAGGCTCAGTAATCCAGGAGACAAAATGCACAGCAGGATCTCTCAGAGAATAGGGAGAAGGAGCTTTACAATTATTTGCTAACACAGTCAATGTAAAAACAGCATTTCCCAAAGAGACCAAATACTACTGGTAATGCAGATTTCTGGTGTTTGGAGAATTTAGGGTGTGCTCAAAACAACCTGTCATTCTCAGCTTTTGTTGCTTATTAAAGGGTCATGCCTCTGTGCATGTGTGTGTTTAATTTGCTATTTAAGTTTATATGATGCAAATTTGTTAGGTTGATGTGATTGTATTAATGAGTGCTCCTCCAGAGACAGTTTATGCGTATATGTGAATCAAATGGAATATAATCTTTTAATGGTGCCATTTACAAAGCATTTTCAGCTGCTCACTAGAACTCATTTTTGTATTTTCTGTTACTGATTTTAGAAAAAAAGAAATCTCAAAATATTTTACTAGCGTGCTACATTATTAAGTGATCCAATACCCATAGATGCCTAGAAATCTCACTGCTGTCAAGTATTGACTGTTCAGAATTTGAATGTCATCACATTGTAACACAAGTTGATATACATCAACTGCATTGAGTGTGATCATTACGTTATTTCACTTCTATTTCACTAAATGTTGCTTTATTGTAATGGCTGCTTTAATTGGTTCTCATGAGATGTGCTAACAACATTCAGCTCGAGTTACATACTTTCGTGCATGCACGTTTATTTGTGTAGAAGCTGATTATCTTAATGTTATGTTACATCAGTCTTCTCTCCACATCTTTCAAGTCAAGGAAGATTGCTGATACGCAGCAACTGGCAGTGTTTGCTAAATTGCTGAGTTGTATTTCAGAGATGAGATCAGTGATTGTGATTTTAGCAGTGAAAGTATCTGGATCTTTTTGCCTTCTAATCCTCATGCTTCTCTGGTGAAAGTGTTCTTCAATATTAAACAAAATGTTTGGAGTCATGGGATTGAACAAATACAAGCTTGGGTAACCCTTTCTTCCTCTTTGAAAGGAGACACTGAAAGGCATTCAGCATTTCTCAGGAAGATTGTTACAGAACCAGACATATTTGGAAAAGGGAACATTTGCTTTATAGGAGATATCCTTCAGATTATTATTGAGTTATAGTTCAGTGTTGGGGACATGGCAATATTGCAGAGCGATCTATCAGGATGGCCACAGGTTACATTAAAACTCCTTAGGAGCAGATACTGAGGGAGGTACCACTGTATTTGCTAGTCTCAGTGTATTCTAGCAGAACCCAAACTTCACAGAGCAGCCACAAAGAACCTTCAGTGAATATCTAGAGAAAAGCTGCGTTCAGTAGGATGGTACATGCTGTGCCTATGGAAGGCTCCAAGACTGGCCACTGTTCCTTTTCATTCATCCTTTTTAGATAAAAGGGAGACCATTTAGAAGATACAGTTTTGATATGTGTAAGCCAAGTATTCACTCACCCTATTTGCAGTAAAATTCTGGTAACTTTCTGAATTGCAGAGTGTTAGGGGGAGGGACTGCGAGTTGAGAGCAAGAGGTGTGTTCCATCAATATATTGCAACACCAGTTAGCTTCTTTTTTTCTCTATATTGCGTATAGAAAAATAGATAATTCACAGGAGGAGACAAAAGTGACTGTAGTTCCTAACCTGTCTTTTGTCTTCCTCCATTATGGGATTCTTAGCAAGATAATATTTTTGGGAAAAGGTTCAAAAACTACTTGGGCATTTTAAAAAGTACAATGCATGATAATTTCATGCTTCAGTGAGTAATGGTAATTATTAATATAAAGCAGTGAAAAGCTGCTTTCGGACAAATTTAGTAGCTTTAAAAACTACAAGCATGATGAAAGCCGAATAATAAGGATTAGAGTGAGATGAAAAAAGCCCCAGAGCCTTGAAATCTTTTAAACAATGACCATCCTACTAGAATGGAAGGGGAAAAAATAAAGTAGAAAAAGCTGCTTGTGCAGGCTGATGGGGCAGTCTGAGTTATACACATTGTCAGCCTACACTGTGAGCCTGTCTGTCCGAGAAATGGCATCTCCTGGTGTTGGTGCTGTATGTCAGGTACATCTATATATGCCGGAAGACATTGCTGTGCATTCAAAGGAAGACTTCTGCAAAGAACCTTCCTGTGATAATAAAGCACATGAATACTTGTCTTTAACTGCACAAATACCAGCTTTTAATTTTGGAAATCGAGAAGGAATAATGTGAAACCACAGCTGCCATGTGTCCCAAAAGAACCAGAAATACTTGGTTTATGAGGACGCAGAGTCCAGGACAATCCAGTCCCACTTCTGTGTTTCCCTTAAGGAAAACCTGTGTGATTCAAAGAGCTTCCATGAATCTTTCCAGGAGCAGTCCAGCCTGCCTGCCACTTAACGTGGCTGTAGTCTGGTGTTGCAGCCACCTACATGAAGTGCACGCAGAAAAGCCATCTTGTAAAACATTCCTTGCAAAATTTGAGCTTAGCCTGGGTAGAAGGCTACATAACTGGCTGCCTGCTCTTCTACTTGTGTGCAACAGGTACAGCAGCTTCTAGGACTTGCAAGTCCTCCATGTTCTTTAAGTTCAAGTAATCCTTGTTCTAACTTGCTCAGTTTGGTGGTTTCTGAGGAGCATTTGTCATCTGCTCATGAAGATTATCTCATTAAACTGTGCTCTGACTCCAATTGCTATTGCTGGCAGGGCACAGAGAGAAAGCACTTCCTGATGTCTCATGGCTATTTATGTAAGTACTAAGAGCAGCACTGCATTTTGTGTCCAGTTCCCTCAAGGCTGGGTAAGATTGTACGGGTCAGCATGCAGGCAGATTACAAAAATCCAGTTAATTATTTAATGGGAGTAAGATGCTTCAAATACGTTTGTCAATAAGGATCAGCACAAAAGCTGTAGATCCCTGTGGAAGCAAGGAGTGCTGAAAGTTTGTGGTCTTGAATATCTGAGAGTCCAAACCTTTCAGGTGCTCTGTAAGAGCATGTGGACCCTCAAAAAGCAACGTCTCTCCTAAAGCGCTGTGGTGGAGACACTGATTCAATGCAGATGACATGCCTTTTCTGGTGAAATGGAAAGTAATGAGGCATTTTCCCCATTCTGTAAACAAGATCCACATAAATTTTGAGACTGGAGATACTTTTTCATAGAAAATTAGTTTGATGTTTTGTGATTAATAATTTACTGGAACACTTCTTGTACCTGATTAAGTCTGGTGAATTAAAGCTCTAAGCCTCCTTGTGTCAGTGCTGCTTTCCCACTGTTGCTGTGATTTTTTTAATTACAGTATGGAAGATGTGGAGATTAGAAGTCAGCTGTCACATTAGCGTTCCATTTATTTGGCAGATTGGTCTGTTGTGGATGTCTAGGTAATTATGTGTAAACCGCTAACTCTTGCTAATGGCCAATGTGAGGGGGGGTTTCCACAAATCTGTCAGTTCTTGAATGTTTCTTCTAAAGCGTGAGGAGGAATTAAAAAACACTTTGACATACTTGTGCAAACTCAAGCTGAATGCAGACATGCAAATGCTTCTCCTGCCATATCTTAATATGAGTGTTTTCAGACTCCTACTTTTATACTGGAAAACAGGCTATGTATTTAAAAACAAAACCTTTTGAAACGCAAGTGCCTGACGCTCATCATCTCAAAGTGACTTAAAATTCTACTTGCCTTTGGAGTATTTTTTCAGTGTTAACAGTAGAAGTCCCTTGAAATGGAGCTACATAATCTCCACGTCTTTGGGAAGGGCATTATAATGCATAAGCCTAATACAGAGTTGCCAGTGTTGGCCTGACTTATTAATAGAAGTTTTCAGTAGCTTCACATAAGGTAACAAAACCACCACTGAGGTGGATTTGTTACCTTATGCAAATCTGCAGTTCCATATAATAAAAAGAAATTTTTGCATTTCTATATCCTAATTTTCTTAAAATCACTGGAGCTAGTAATAGCAATGATTACAGAATTAGGAATGTTCAAGTCATGGTGTGGTAAAACAGCATATTCACCTATGTGAGCACAGATTTGTGTTTATGGATGATTAATGCTATTCCTACAGAAATACATCAACAGCAGAGCTTTCGCATACTAAATGTGAGAGAGATGGTCTCTGCTCTTTAAATAGTCTTTTGAAAGCAGTCTTTGCTCTTTACTGTACAAATCTTTCACTAGAATTCAGTCTAGTCTCCTTCAGGTGCCATTTGGGGCTTGCAGAAAACATTCATAGTAAATTGGGATGGCCCTGCAAATTCAAATGAATGAATTTCAAACTAAAACTGAGTTGAAGAATGCATCCAAACATAGTTATGATTAGTTCAATTCAGTTCATATATTATTACATATAGAATTTTGATTCTTAAAAATGATATTAATAGTAGTTGCAGAACTGTGCTTATGCTGGTTTTTTACCCTGTTGATCTTATGGGTTTTGACTTTGATAACCATACATGCTATTTGAAAATAAAAGCCCCCTTCTGTGACGTGTAATAAGCTAAATTACAAAGCTGTACAAATATATACATGTAGTTCTGTGAAACTGTGTATGTCTTTCACTAAATACTGAAATAAACATTGCTGATGATGTTGATTAATGAAGTGCAATTCTGAGCTGCAGAATGGCTGGCTGACGGCAAGGCTTGGGTGTTTTGTTTTGTAAATCATGTTTTGGTTGCCGGATGTTAAGTATTGGCCTTTCCCTGATGCCTCTTGTGCTCCTTTCAAAGAGCTCTGAGAAAAAACATTAATCTGGTGTTCCTGTTGCTGGATTAGCACTGGTGAGCAAAGAGGAATCCTGGCCACAGCATACAATATGTGTACTTGACTTCACATGAACTCTGGTCAGTGTTGTCCCATGTCGTTCAAGAGCAAGGTGAACTAAAACACTGGGTATGGAACAGACTTACCCAAATGCATGATTTCATGAAGAGGCAACTGAAGTTTCACCCTGGGATGCTCCCAAGCAATGCTGGCTAGAAGGAGCTGGCGATCCTGGTGCGATGCCCTGTTACGTGGGCTCCAGCTACTGCTCTGTCTGTCTTGCAGGAGGACAGGTATCACACTGCTATAGAACTCAAACACTTGTTACACCAGTCCTCCCAAGGCAACACCACGTACAAAGTGTGCTCAGTATTTGATTGCCACCAGGAATTTCACTGATGACTAATGGTGTATTTGGGATTTTTTGGTTTAGGGTGCTGTTATGAGGAAAAGTCATTGCATTCATGTCAGTGATACGCTTAAAAGCAGGCTGCCACAGCAGCTTTGTGAGAAAAGGGAATCTAGCTCTGTTGAAACATGTTTCCCTTTCCATGACAAAAATGAAATCCAGCAATTTGCTTGGGCAAACAATGGGATTGCAAGAGGGGGCTTTGAAGTAGTTCCAGCTTGTTGAGCATGCAGTGGGCCACCTACCAAGCAGCACTCATCACAATAAATATAACACCCAACACTCTGAGCCCTGTGCTAGCTTACAGTAAGATACTGGCTCAGCTCCATTGTGCTATTCCCACTCTTTCGAGTGCTAATGAAGTGCACCTCAAAAGTCTCAAATCCCATCCTTCTCTCTCTGATTAGCCAACAGAATGGAGCTCACCAAACCCACAAGGGCCAGGGTAAACCCCACTAGTGGGGTATGGAGCTTTCTGAAGAGAGTCAGCTCCTGATGTATTTGTGCATTTGTATCTTCAGAGCTCCAACTGGGTAGGAATTTTCCAGCAAAGATTGGTGATTTATGAAAACTGAATTGCTTTGTGGTAATGTAATTCACCAGTTTGTGGTGAAACAGCTTGCAGAGTGGAGAGAGCAATCAGTTGTTTGCCTGCCAGCTTATTGGACAGGTTTATGGGGAGCCCAGACTGAGCATAACGTGAACTGTTCAGTGGCAGGGGATCCCACCTGGTGGAACAGGGTACTCATGAGATTTTAAGACAACACAAATATAGAAGCAGAGGCTTTTTCTTGTGCTGATAATTTATCAGTATCGAGAGGGACTGGAAACTTTGGATCTATGAAAAAATAATTGAAGGGCATTTTAGATAACAGAGCAAGAGATGGGATGGTGACTTCCGACCAGTTTGGCATGAAAAGAAATAAGTCATGTACTAGTTAATAGGGAGAAAATTAACTCTATCCCAAACAAATCTGGGACACAGAAGCAGCCAACAAGAAGTAACTGCTCCAAACTTCACACAGGGCATAGATTCTGTGATTCTATATGAGATAGCCAGTGGTCTTCACAGACTTTCTGAAGAAAACAGGTGACCTTGGAGCGAGCTTCTGACTTCCCAGGCTGGAGAAGATAGCTTCCCACTTAACCCTCCATTCTCACACCTGCCCATTCACAGGCTCAAGGGGGTCCATGTAACATGGGGTTACTCTATGCCGGGGCCTGAGCAGTGCTGCCTGCCAGAGGGGACACTACTACTTACTCTGTTTTCAGCCTGGAAATCCTCACTCCTGTGTAGTGTTCCTGTTGTATTATACAAAAGCTATGTTCTTTAGCTTCTTCCTGTGAGTGGTCTGCTCCCCATCGTTATCTGCACTCTGTCTTGGACAACCATGTCTGCTTAATTTTCTTAAAAAAGTCACAATACCTTTTCCTTCATCTCCATTTATGCATAATAGGAATGCTCTGCATGAAATCTAGTAATTTGAAAACTAAAAGCACTGGTGAGATGACTTCATTATCTCCTTTCTAAGCAAAATTATCCTTGAAACTCACCTGTAAAATCACCTGATGTACTGTGTCTGCTGCTAATAATATCATAATTCTTCTCATTTTCTAATATTAATTTGCACTGCTCTCATCCATTTCTATCTCCCAGTGAGTTACTGTGTTACCCTGAAACTGTAGGGAGGACCAGGTTATTATTACCTGTTTATAAAGGATGAGTCCAGTGGGGCTGGGGCCCTATATGCTGTGGAAGGTCAATCACAGCAATCATTATCTGTGGAGGGTATTAGACACTCAAGTAGGAGGCATTTATTGCTGCTGAGCTCAGATTTACACTTGTATTCCCCAAGACAGTGATGGAAACAGCGTTTTTTATTCTTTGATGAAATCTGTTCTCTGGTTTTTAACTCCTTTAGTGGTGGTGGGGATTTCCATCTGCTACAGGATTCCTCATTTTCAGATCCATGTGATGCATTGCCGTTTTAATGGTCTGCCCTGCATAGCAGGCACATCGGGGTTTCTGCTACTGTAATTAAGCCGTGGTGGTGGAGGACTGGGAGGGTCCTAGGAGGGCATACATGGGGTGCAGCACACTGGCTGCCCTGCCATGATGCCCAGCTTCACGGAGCTTGCTCACACAGCATCTCCTATGAAACCCAGCGGATGTGTAAGGCATGGAGGAAATGCTGTGATAGAGCAAACTGTGTGTTACAACAGCTCTGTTGTATGCGGCTGTCTTGCTGCTGCTGGGGTTAACAGCAGGCCTGTCTCATCTCTTCTGCAGTAACAAACCAAGCTTGCTAACAGAACCGCTTTCTACCTAACAAAGGGCATGCTACCAGCCCTGTGAATTCCTGGGTTTCTGTTGACAAGTAATGAGCAGATGCAGGATGGACCCTGTGCTCCTGATGGTGAGTGAGTCACATCTGTCCAAACAGTGCTCCAGTTTGACGCACTGGGGATGGAGTTTTCCCAGTCGCTTCCCAAGCAGAGGTTGCTCACGGGGTACTACTGCTCTTGCCTTAGCCTAGAGCTACAGTGTCTCCCTGGCACAGCTCCCCATCATCCCCACCTCCCTTTTCCTTGTCAAAGGAGGTGAACAGCTTGGCAGTAGCACACGTCACCTCAGAAAACAGCTCTCAGGGAAGGGGGTTTATAAACACTGCACCAATACATCACAAAGCAGCATGAGGCTATAATGGGGAGTAATGAGACTAGGGGTGGTCCCAGCATGCTGCTAATTAGGTACTAAAAACCTGTGCACAGTTGTCAGCACCTCTCTCTCCAGTGATAATTCAAAACGTGGTATTCCTCCCCTGGCGAATCCCCCTTGATGAATAAATAAACTGACACTCGGCTATAATCACCTAAAGTTATGGCAAAACCCATCCACTTTAAGCTGTTCCACATCTCAGAACAGCCCCTGGCAAAGCCGAGAGGACTCATTCCGATTACCCTGGAACATGACAACATATTGCTCTCTTCTTTATCAACACTTACTGAAAACTGCACTTATTATTTCCCCACAGCCGATGGCAGCAGCGCCGCTTCCTCGCCTGGCTGGGCTCCAGCCCCAGGCTGTGCTGAGCCTGCCATGGCTTGTCTGGGAAATCAGCTCCAGAGCTGTAATTTATCCCTACAGCTGGTGCCTCTGCAGCATCACTGGAGGGATGTGCTAATTACGTGTTGTTAATTCAAGCTGAGACAAGCGCACTGCGCTTTCTCATTTGTAGGTAGCATGAAGACGTTGGACATTGGTCCTGTCTTTAACAGCCTTTTGGGTTGTTGTGGTGGTGGTTTTGCTGGGCAAAATAACTGTTAGTAGCTTGCAGGAGATTCCAATATTTGCCCTTTATTTACTCTCTATCCCAGCTGAGAACAAATACACAAACATTGGAAATCTCCTGGTCAGAAAGCCTTGGTTTTAGATTTTGAAATTTTCTGTGAAGTTATTTGGGGATTCTTTTTTATACTTGATAGAATCATTTAGATTGGAAAAGACCCTTAAGGTCACTGAGTCCAACTATTAATTCAGCACTGCCAAGTCCACCACTAAACCAGACCATTCCCCTCCTCTTTAAATCTGAACGATATAACTCCTCCTTCTGGAGCATACTTCTAGGAAGTCAATGACTGCAGGGAAGTACCAAGGAGAGGAAAAGTCCTCCCAGTAACAATATAATGGTGTCCCACGCTCAGAAGGCAGGACTCTGAGCGTCTTTTCCCTGCTCAGACTATGCCACCATGCAGTGTATTTTATTCCAGTGGGGGAAGAGTGGTAAGAAGGGACAGATGCTGGAAGTCAGCACTGCAAGTGCCTCAGTCACTTACCAGACTTTTCTGTGAGTTATTCCCAGTACACATGAAATGTCCTTATTTCAGGTGTGTTTTATGGGAATTGTAATTGAAGAATGAGAGGTGCCCAGACATAGCTGTGTGGCAATGAGTGTGTGTATGGGAGAGAAGGATGTGCTGAGAAAACTGTGGGAGCCCTGAGGAGCTCAGTGCTGGGCAGCCGATTCATGACAGGCACCTCTTAGGCATATATTAAGCTAGATATAAGGAGGAAGTTCTTTACTGTGAGGGTGGTGAGGCACTGGAATGGGCTGCCCAAGGAAGTTGTGAATGCTCCATCCCTGGTGGTGTCCAAGGCCAGGTTGGACAGAGCCTTGGGTGGCATGGTTTAGTGTGAGGTGTCCCTGCCAATGGCAGGAGGGTTGGAACTTGATGATCTTAAGGTCCTTTCCAGCCCTAACTAGTCTATGATTCCATCTCCCTATGGCTCTGCAGAGCCCCAGCTGCCCATGGCTCAGTAGCCAGTCTCTGATGTGGATGAGGGTGTTCATGTCCCCTGGCAGACAGGACAGAGGGTCAGCTGGAATTTCCCCATAGACACAGCCAGACCCAGTTTGGGTTAGCTAAAGCAGCACAATTATTTTAAGGCACAGCCGAGTAAAAGATTCAGCAAAACCTACAGGAAGGTTTAAAAACCTGTTCTTTTAAATCCACATCTGTAGGAGGTGAAGATATTACACTGCTCACACTGGGCTGTTTGGTCAGATTGAGCACAAATGTAACTTCCTTTGTCCCTCTTCTGCCTGCAGGCCTCTGCTGGCCTTTAAATACAATTGAAAGATAAAGGATAGGATTTCCAAAGGTCAGGAGCTCCTGTTGTGCACCAGGAATCAGACCCCCGGTACGTCACGCACGGCCTTTCCTATGCAGATCTGCATAAGCCCAAAGTCAGCTGTTATATGAGACCCCTACAGAGCAAAGGGTTCATCCAATTCAATGACTCATTCAGGGTTGCCCTTTGTTCTCCTACTCTTCTTCTTGTGCCACCTTGAAGCATGTGAGGGGTGGAGGAGTGCCCACCCATGTGCAGCTGCCTGGGAGGGGAGTGTGAAGGGAAGGAGAAGTTGGCTCTGCTGGCGTGGGTGCCATGAGAGCTGATGGCTCAGTCATGAGCCTCTGTGGTTATTTTTGGTGGGGACTGTGGGTTAACTTGGAGAAACAACATGCAAACACCAGGGCCTGTCAGCTCAGCCCAGGTACTCTCTGGGGTACCCCCATTCACCCCTGCATCTCCTATCAAGGAAGGCTTTTGCTGTTGGGAGGCTGGAGAGGCCCTGGGGGCTCTTCTGCTTGGGAAAACAGCAGGTGGGAAGAGGAAAGAGACAAAATGAGACAACATAAATGGAACTGTGTCAGGCTTGCCAAGCTGGTGAAAAGGGCCTTAAAGTGAAGTTGCTGGCGAGAGCAACCTCAATCCACCCAACTGATGCCAGTGCCATCAATAGATGCCCAGAGCATGAACAGGCATCACAGATCATCTGGAGAGCACCTGAAGAGCAATGCAAAGGAATTCCAGCCACTCCAGCCACTAAGTCAGTTTCATTGTGGGCCAACTTAAATGCCTCTATACATATAGCATTGGGAATAAACAAGAGGAGTTAGAGATGTGTGCACACCTGCAGGGCTATGATCTTGCTGGCATCATGGAGATGTAGTGAGATGGCTCCTATGACTGGAGTGCTGAAATGGAAGGATACAGGCTTTTTAGGAAGGTCATGCAGGGGAGGCAGGTGGAGCATCCACAGCTTCTCTGGGTAACCCATGCCAGTGCCTCACCAGCCATCGTAAGAAAATTCTTCTTTATGTCCAGTCTATACTGAAATCTCTTTCAGTTTAAAACCCTTGCCCCTTGTTCTGTCACTACAAGCCCTGCTAAAGAGCTGTGTGTCCCTCATCATTTGCTGTATGTGGTATGGGACTATGGTCCCTCTTGTGCACATACCTAAGTCAGTCCCTGTTTGTGGTTCAGAAGGGGACGGGCAGGAGGTGGTGACTGGGAGTCTTGGCAGCCCTTACCAGCAGCGCTCTGTGGGTGCTCATCTGAGGCTGCTCTGCAGGAAAGCTGCTGGGGTGTCAGGAATATGGCTTGTGCTTACACTCGTGGTGAGAACCTGCATCTTGTTGATTTCTCCTCCATAAATTGTATGTAGGTGGAACCAATTATATGTAATGTACTTCAGCTTCCTAAATGCAAAGCATAGGAGGCTAAAATGTGCCTCTGATTGACGTCAGTTGCATTTCAAGTGTGTAGCTGAAGGCAGCATCCCTTTGATATCTATTAGTATCTGTTTTGCTGATGTCATGGGTAGCTTTTCTTCTATTCGTCTGTTTTGGATATTTTAAACAATGATTTTCACCAGCAGAATGAAAGAGAATCAGCAAAGACCAGGGTGGGGGTATGTGTAGCTGTTTCAACAATATGATGCTGTAGAAAACACTTCTTTGAGCTTCCTGGGTTCAGAAATAAGCCCAGAGCCACATTCTTTGGAGGTGTGAAGTACATCACTCACAACCCAGTGGACTTTAAATTGTGCCAGCATCTCCTGGCTCTCAGGGACCCAGGTAATGGTTCTGCTCTCATAAGCACATGTATTCAATAAGAAATGGTTTCTCAGCAGCTTTGGAAATGCCAGAGCTGGCTCAAACCTGTGCAGGCAGATTCATCTCTGCGCAGGCAGCAGGGAGGGAGGAGTGTGGGGAAGATGATGGGGCACATGTGTGAGGGGGGTAGGATGGGGAATGTCCTTCAGTGGGCAGCAGCTGGGCTTTCCAGGGGCTGTTGGTAGGGAACATGTCTCTTTGTCCCACATCACCTCCTCCCTCATTCCCTCAGGGAAGGGAAAACCCCACATTAAGCTCTTGCAGGTCCTGGGACCCAGAGCCATTCTGCCCAGCTGCTGCTACCCATTGCCCCACCATGTCAGCCCATAGGGAACAGGTGAGGGATGCACAAGCAGTAGGGGAATGCAAACCCATGCAGGAGCCTTCCTGCAGGTAAACAGACTCAGCTCCTGTGAAGTGTGTGAGATGCAGCCTTTCCACAGCTCTGTGACCTTCAGCAAACAAACGGGAGCACCTGTGATTGCACTGCAGAAGATGCACACTTCTCACTTGCATGGGAAATGCTATCAAATGAGACAAGAGCAGAGATTTATTTATGAGATGCTGGGCTTATTTAGCACACTTGGTAACCAGCCATCTCCTTTGCACCAGTTAAGATTTACTGCCACTTCAGGCAGCCCCAGCGCCTGTATTCTTCATTGCTATTGATGTTTTCACTGTAAGGAGGAAAAGGTGGAGAAAAAGAACAAGGAGATTGTCTGTTTTCAAAAAAGACCACACTTTCAGTAGCTTCTGACACCCTTCTGTCATGTATTTCACCTGCTAACATAATATTCACAGTAATGCTCCATGCTGTGGATTCAGTATAAGCAAAATCTTTCCATATGCTGCTTCTTTGGAAAACTCATATCCACCACTAATGAAGTGTAATTAGTATTTGGGGTCTTTAATGATGTTATTTAAAATGGGTTGTTCTCTGTGGATGATAATAATGTCAGTCCTCTCTCTCTATCATTTCCTTGAAAGCTCCAGCAAGTACTTCTGCCCTCCTGATGAGGCCACTGCTCGAGGAGTTGGGAAATGAAGAGCAAACCTGAGCACACAGGCAATTAGTTGAAAGCACATCTTATCCCTTCAGAAGCTGGTCCTAGTAATGGGCACTCAGCCCACCACACTCAGGAAATAGCTGAAGAGATCATCTGGGGAAATATGCTATGCAGAACCAGCATGTACCAAACACACTTGGATAAAAGGACATTCAGGCTCCTGAGAAGCCAGCAGCCATTACCCTGAAGGCTGCTTATGCCAACAGTTCCTGGCAGTCCATGTTCCTCCCACTGCCTCTCGTTCCTTCTCAGCATCCCACAGCCATCAGGCACCGCTGTACCCCATGTCCTGCCCATCTCACCGCACCAGCACTGTTTTCCTCAGCCCTCCAGCACTGCATCCAGCCATGCAGGATGGAGACTGTAAGGGGATGAAGCTGTGCAGGGGGATGAGTCTGACCACAGTGGGCTCAGAGAAAAATGAGGCTACTCCACAATACAAGAGCAAACTGAGGTCTAGAAGCTGCCCAAAACTATGCAGGGTTCAAAAGCAGCACAAGCACTCTGGACATGCCAGTCACATTGGCCAGCAGCCTCGGAGATGCAAACATTTCTCCGAAGCCACCAATGCTGAAAACCACAATAATTCACCTTATTTCATGTTTGCAATGGAATGGAGCAATTTTGGCTCAAGCTGTTCCAATTCCTAACATCTGTCCTAGAAAAGTCAGCACAGAGTTAAAGCTGGTGAATTTAGATACAAATAAAACCTTCATTGTAAGAAATGTCTGTACAGTGGGGAAAGGCTCAGCATTGCCTAAAAAGACTGTTCCGAACTGGGGAATGTCTCTTCTTGAATGAGCAGGAGGAAGATAAGTAAACCACACTGATGCAGATAGAGCAATGTCTCTCTGCCCTGTTTCCTTGGAGAAGTCACTGGCAGTGCTGTGTTTTAGCTTGGATAAGTGTCCAGACATAGGCTTGTGCTACGTTTATTTTCTGTCTATTACTTCTTTCTCAGTCTCATCCAGAAAATGTATCTATAAGAACCACCACAGACTACACCATGTTTGGTGTTGAATGCAGGCACCTCTGCCTCGGCCTCTCTTCAGTGACAGTTACACATGAAAGCCAGCAAAGGATAAAGCAGTAATGAGCAAGGTAATAAAAGATCAGCAGAGCAGGGATGCTGTGGCAGGGACTGTGGCAAGAGAATCTCGTTAGTCAGAGGGACAGTCATGCCGGGTGATTCAGCCTTGGAAAATATGCTTTTTTTGATGACTTAATAAAAGGTTGTTCAATTTTTGTATTGAAATCACTGCTATTACTGACTCATTGCTCAGGATGTCAGAGGCTAAGGGAACATGATGGCATTAGCCTATCTCACAGACTTGTAGCTATCACTTCAAACTGCTCCACGTGTAGCTCAGGCTCTCATTTACGCCATGACTGTGATTTTGATGGCTTTATGATTTTGCCAAGTAGGCACCATTTGAACTGAGTTTTCCCATGTGGGTGGCCTGCCTTGAGCTTGTTATTAATAACAGGACGTGGTGTTTCAGCTGTTTCCGAGAACTGAATGAGGCGGAAGTGTTTTGCGGATGACTGTTCTGTCCATTGCAGGACATGACAGTGACATTCCGGGCTCAAAACACCATCACAAACCATCAATGCTTTCGAAACATATCACCCTTTGCTTTCTCAGATCTCATGTGTTTCCCGCAGCCTTCTCCCAGTTCAGCATCCCTGTGGATGCTCCATGCTGGTGCTGAGCCTGCTCTGCCCTGACGCATCACTGGTGCATTGCCCATTCTACAAACAAGGACATGTCTAGTGGACAATGGCCCCTGCTTCATCCACAGGTCAGTGCTAGAGCAGGACTTCCTCAGCAATTAGTTTATTTCAGCTCCTGGGTGCCATGAATAAGAGGCCAGAAAACCTCTCAACCCTCTGCTTTAATACATCTCCCATCGGCACAGAGAAGCAAGGAGGGGAAGGAAGTGTCTTTGTTCAAACGCCAGACAGAAATAAGTTCATCCAAAGACAAAAGGTACTGGGGGGGGAGGGGGGGTGAAGGAGGGCAACTGGAGACAGCCAGACTGGAGACTGCAAGGGCAGAAGGGGTCAAGCTAGCTTGGAGGGTATAAGCAGATGAAGAACAGCCTGTAACCAGTACAGTGCACTCCTTTCTTGAAACCTGGAACAGGACTCAGCTCTGGCAAGTCTCCACATTCCTCTGCAACCAGCAACATCTCTGCTGATGGAGATGGTGTGGAGTTAGCAACTGGGGTGCATAAGCTGTGCAGGGGGATGTGTCTGGGGTGACTCATGGACATCCCCTGTGGGTTCTGCAGCAGCTTGTTAGCCAAAAAGCCGTGCAGTCAGCTGCCATGCCCCTGATGAAAGCTTGTGTGAGATATCTGGGTTTCAGCAGAGGGGAATCAGTGCATGCTCTGGAGAGAAAGGGAAGGAAGGAAGGAGGGAGGGGGCTGTACGCACTGCTGCCCTGCAAACCCTCTGTGATGACAGAGAAGACATAGCTGAGAACACTGACAGCACCTGGGAAATGCTACTGCCCATGAGACCACCTCTCCATTCCTCAGTGAGTGAGAATCATAGAATCGTAGAATGGTTTGGGCTAGAAAGGACCTTAAGTTCATCAAGTTCCAACCCCCCTGCCATGGGCAGGGACACCTCACACTAAACCATGTCACCCAAGGCTCTGTCCAACCTGGCCTTGAACACCACCAGGGATGAAGCATTCACAGCTTCCCTGGGCAGCCCATTCCAGTTCCTCACTTGTCTTGTTGCTCCTTTGAATAACTCCACGCTTTAATCAGCACACCTGAGTGGCTCCGGGAGCACAGACCTCGAGCACGTCCTCTGCTGTCGCAGCTGACAAGCTCCTCGTCCTTTCCATAAGTGATTCTGGTCATCAGGGGAGACAGCTTGGAAGGGAGACAGCTTGGGTCTGCTTGTCCAGGAAGACTCTGTCCTAGGCTCTCACTTCTCACAGCACTCTTCAAATTCTGATTATCAGCCTCAACTTATTCAAGTTTAAATCAATTTATTCTCAGGCTTTTCAAAGCCCGGGATACATCATGTACTATGTGAAGGGCAATCTCTATGCTAATAGGTGATTCCCCAAAGAAGCTCCAGCCTGAGAGTCAGAGTATGATTGATTTTTTTTATTGCTCAGTCTCCTGTTGCTTGCATTTGTAACACTCAATGTTTTTACAGATATTACTGTATGTTAGCTGGAGTTATTGCACCAGACTGAACTTAAACAACAGCAGTGTGTGACTGATATTGAAAGTCCAAACTGAGGACTATTGGGCCTACTGCTTTTGTTCTTGTTTTGCTGACACTTAAGCCCGAATCATCTCAAAGAGGACAATGAATGTTTGTGAGAGCTGCAAAGTTAGAACTTACGCTGTTTATCCACAGAGCTTTCTGGAAAATGAATTAGCAGTGATTTTGTTTTAATTACCATTTAAAATATAACTAAATAAAGCTACCAGAATGTGCTCCAAGAATAATTCGGCCTGGGCAGAAAGATTATGACATCTCTGGCCTTCTTTTCAACAAGGTTTTACAATTGTTAAGAAAAGGCTCCAAGTTCCCAAGAATGAAAAATGGGCCTCTCAAGTACTCCCAGTTGCAGTTGTGTTGATCTCATTTTGTGCTGGTGTAGCCTAGGTGGCAGCATGGGGACCTATGCCCAGGGTAACAGGAGAGCGTCTCAGCCCTTACACACATAAACAATCACCTGGCACTTTGCTTTGCCAAAGGAGTATCATGGAGCATAAAGCAGTTTTTGGGCAGATCTGCAAACAGCATCCGCTCCCCTCCTCTCCGTTCCCTAGGAAACCCCACTTCAAACATCCCAGCTCTCCCTGCAGCTTTCCCGTGCCCACCTCGCCTTGGCACCAGCCCTGGCTTTTGGGAAACATTTTCTGCCCTCCCCTTTTGGTCACGTTTTGCTTCTTCCTTTTCCCTATCTTCCTCACCCGTCTGCTTTTCCACAAAATCTGATGTTTGCTTTCCCTCACCTTCACTGTCAAATCATCTGGCATGTGTGTGCCTGTGTCCTTGTTCTACTGGGCCAGTTACATGCACATCTTCCCAGTCAAGCATCATATAATCACAGACTGGTTTGGGTTGGAAGGGACGTTAAAGCTCATCCAGTTCCAACCCCTGCCATGGACAGGAACACCTTCCACTACACCAGATTGCTCCAAGCCCCGTCCAGCCTGGCCTTGAACACTACCAGCAATGGGACAGCCACAGCTTCTCTGTGGCATCCTGTGCCAGAGCCTCACCACCCTCACAGGGAAGAATTTCTTACTTATATCTAATCTAAATCTCCCCTGTTTAAGTTTGAACCCATCCTCACTCTCCCCAACTCCATCGCTCACACTTATAGGCTTGCTTCTTCCCATTTGTCCCCTTCCCTCCAGCATCATCTAAAATCATTTCACTGTCTCCATCAGCTCTTCGCTATCTATTCCTCCACCCTGCTTCAGGACACCCTCTTGCTGATGCCTTGCAACATGCTGACTGGAAGCCCAAAGGATACAGAGACCTCTGCAGACATCTGCTGCCCATCACTGACCTTGTGCCACCCAGCTCGCATGGACTTCAGTTCCATCATGTCGTTGGTCTCCACTTGCAGCATGCCCCTTCCTGGTGTGTTCCAACACATCAAGCTATGGCACAGACCTGCCCCCCAACAAAGACACTAAACTGCTTGTAACCATCATGTCCTGGACACCCCGGCCCTTCCACAGCACCTTGGCTGCTCTGGTTCAAGCAGTGGATGACCACAGCCACATCACATCCCGCCGCCCAGGGGGAAAAACAGCCGAGGGTCCCCTAGAAGTCGTGTACCCACTCCTTAACAGTGGAGGCTCTGCTTTAACTGCAGATAGGGCGATGCAGGAGATACAACATCTCTGGGGAGGAAAAGAGGCGGACGGACAACCCCGACTCCGCCGCGGGAGGGGAGAGCGCTGCAGTGCCACAGCGCCACCTGGTGGGGAAGAGCAGCTCCTGCGCTGCCCCTCCCCGCCGCCTCTCTGCAGGGAGCGGACGCCGGTGTAGCCCAAAGTGAGGGCGAGCCCCACTGGGCACGCCTTGGGGTTGTTGTGGCTTAAAAATCAATCAATCAATCAATCAGTCAATCAATCAATCAATCAATCAGTCAATCAATCAATCAATCAGCCAACAAACAGCAAAGAAGAAAATAACCTCCCACAAAAAACCAAGTGATGCAAAAGAAAAGTGATGCCAGCCACGAAATGACTGACACTCAGCCAGTCCCCCAGCATCGTTAGCCCACTGCCAACCTCTCCTCTGCCCCAGTTTTATTCCTGAGCATGTCACCATATAGTCTGGGATATCCCTTTGATCAGTTGAGATCATCTGTCCTGGCTGGGTCCCTTTCCAGCTCCTTGTGCACCCCCAGCTCACTCACTGATGGGGTGCTGTGAGAAGTAGAAAAGGCCTTGGCTCTCTGTGCAGTGCTCAGCAGTACCTAAAACATCTCTGAATTATCAGCACTGTTCCCAGCACAAATCCAAACACGGCCACATACCAGCTACTGTGGAGAAAGTTCACTATCCCAGTCACACCCAGTAAATTCTTCTGCAGATAAATGGGGGACTTGAAATCCTCAGTAACACACAGCCCCAAGAGCACTTCAAATGTCATCACTAAGAGCCCATGTTGTAACAGCAGCCGGTGTGACACACACGAACCTGTGTGACACACACGAACCTGTGTGACACACACGCACCTGTGTGACACACACGCACCTGTGTCATGCACCCCAGCTTGTCAGCACTGCCCATCAACCTGGAGAGAAAAGTGGCTTGTCCTTGGGTCCACCCTAGTGCCATTGCTTAGCAAGGGCAGATCTGGATCTGCAGAATCTAGTACCGTTGCTGTTCAACCAGTTACCAACCCCTCCCAACCCTTGAGCCTTGAAAGGGTTTGTCCTGGGTTCAGCCGCTACAGCTGGAGCCAGGAGAGGGTTAGAAGCCTTGAAAACCCTAGCAGAGTAATGTCTTTGCTCATGAAATATGCACAGTGTTTCCTTCAATACAAGTATCTCAGAGGAGGGATAACAAAGAATTACCAATAAAGCACCCAAAAGGGTCTTCTGGTGTAGATGAAGCTCCCCCAGGAGGAAATTTGGCCAAAGCCACTTCCTGTGCAATCCCAACACGTGACTCCTGGGGAGCAGTGAGATTCCAACCTCCCCTGCTTCCAGTCTTGCTCTCTGTATGCAGCGCATCTGCACGCAGGGGCGAATTAAACCCACCATTGCCAGAGCTGTTGTAGATCTCTTGCTCCCTTGCTTATACCAGGGGTGATGGTAGCCTATTACAACTCACCCCCTCCCATTCCATTAGAAATAGCCATGCATTTCCCTTTACAAAACTGTAGGTCCCACGGGAAGTTGGAGGAACAAGCCTGGGACACAAGAAAGGACTTACAGTTTGTGGATTAGAGCCTGGTCCTGTACATCACCCCTATTTTAATACCTGCAGAATGTTAACAACAAGGGAGTCCTTTTTTTCTGCAACCTAATGAGGTCCCAAGGGAATAAAAGAATAGGCTGCTGAGGTATGGGCTGAAGCTAAGCACTTTATGGAAGACTGCATTTGAGGGCTCTCCTTTAAGCAGTAGGTGTGTAACCCCCATGCTTGCCACCTCCCCTGGGCCAGCAGCCCCTGCTATGTTGCCTCCCCTGCCTGCTGCACATATAAATGTGCCATTGGAAAAGTTATGAGCTTTTTATTGTCACTTGTGGAGTGAGATATTGAACCATCGAAGTGCTTATTCATTTCTGGTTATCTGATTGTCGTAATGTTTCTAAACTGCCAGTTGAAGGTAAGAGATAAACTGCAGCCAGGCTCAGACTGAAAGGCGCCTTTGACATAGCTGGTTTTTTTCATTGGGGATGATATATGATTTATTGACCCACACAGGGTCACCTGGAAATACTTCATGCAGGGAATCGAAAGGGAAGAGTAAATACTGAAATCAAAGGCCTGCAGCACCTCGTTATGCCAGTGGGACAGTTTATCTCTGCTTATGTGGCCATGGTGGACTCAGACTCATTCTCAGAAGGAAGAGAAACTCCTGTGCCCTCTGCCATTCCGAAAGGAGCAAATGCAGCGCGGAGCAAATGCAGCGCAGAGCAAAACAGGCAGCTGTGTTATTTATTTCTCAAAGAATTCCCTTTCCCTGTGTCCATAACCTCAGTCTTTAACACCAGCTTGGAGATGGTAAGCAGAGGTTTAGGGCTGCAGGTACTTGAAGGAGTGAATGGCAGGGATCTCCTTGGGGATGGTAAGAGACTCAGCATCACTGCCAAAGGAGAACAGGTTTGGGGGGCTCTCACTGTTACTATTCTTTAGATTTCCCAGGCTTGCTTTCTACAGTCTCATCCAAATGCATCCCCGTGAAACAACATTCACATTGTAAAATGAAGAAAAGGCTTTTCTGAGGCTCAGGGGAGTTGTGTGTGTGCACAGGGTTCAGAGATAACAATTCTCTGAACAAATCTTTGATGTTAGCCTTTCAGCACATAATTTCAATGGAAGATAGGGGAGACATCCATCTGCTAAAGGGAATATTTACCTCTTCCATTCTGCATCTCGCTTCACTGTTGCTATGGTCACATGTTGTTATAATTGTCTTTTATTATAGAGACTCTCTTTCAAAGACTTTTCTACCCGATGCATCCTGCCAGCTTTCTGGTTCATGAATGTCTATTTACCTACTTAGCCTGCCTGATGATGGCATTTTTAAGGCCCCAGGGTATTTGATTTCCAAGCAGTGATAGAATTAACAGAGAAGTTCCCAGCATGAACATGATTTCCTAAAGTCAAAGGGAAGTTGAAGGTAGTGGGGTTGGATATATTTTTTGTGTGTGTTGATAAATAAAACACTCCTTTCTGAAAAAGAAAATGAGTGAAGATTACGGCTTTTTCTCAATCAGAGATCAAATAGAGTAGGCTGAAGGAGATTTATTACTGCAACTCATCTGCTTTGGTGTCTTCTGACGGGATTTTGTCTAGTCTAGTTTTCAAAGGCCTCCAATTGGCCTATTAAGGGCTACATATGGATTGTACAATTTCCCTGCTGTTACCACTGCCCTGAGAAATGAAGTCTGCATTTCAAAAGCAGATTGCTCTGCAGCAAAGCCTTGCTGCACACCAGGCTGGGTGCTTGCGCTGAGGCCAGTGCCTTCTCCACAAGAGCTGCTGGAGTATGTGACATCTTCATCCCTGTCCCAGGTGCCTGGCCATCCTTCCAAAACCAGCATCTTGGGAAATGAAGGGAATGTGCACTTGAATCCCATCACAAACAGGAGCCGGGACATTGCAGCAGGATCTAAAACGTGGGAAATGTTCCTGTGTCCCATCTATTTTACAGAAGCCAGGTTATTTTTGTCCTGCTGTTGGTAGAGATAGAGAATATGGTCACTATACCTTGTGTAATTACCTGAAGACTCTTGCTGTGTCACTTTCAGTTTTCTTCCTCAACAGCATAAAGCTTTGCATATTATTTTGCATTAATTTAACTTTCCTTCTTTCAATCCTTTTCTGCACTTCGGATCATACAACATCCCAGTCCCATCTTCCTCAGCACTTCTGCTTTGCTGACCTGGGCCAGTTTTATAAGGATGCCCTTTACTTTATTATCCACATGATCATGGAGCCAGAGGATCACAGAATGAGTTGGGTTGGAAAGGACCTTAAGGTCACCCAGTTCCAACCCCCCTGCCACAGGCAGGGACACCTACCACTAGACCAGGTTGGCCAAAGCCCAGTCTAGCCTGGCCCTAAACACTGCCAGGGATGGGGCAGCCACAGCTTCTGTGGGCACCCTGTACCAGTGCCTCACCACCCTCATAGGGAAGAACTTCTTCCTTATACCCATCCTGAATCTACCCTCTTTTGGTTTAAAAACAGCATCAATGACCCCACTAAATGATACTTGATGACAGCAGACCCATGTTAGGCTTCTCTTCACACGCCCTCCAAGATGGGAAGTGAATTGTGGTAACTACTTCTTGGCTTTGTTTGGTTTAAGCATGCAGACAGGTTGAGCTGGCAGTGTCCCTCCACGCTGAGTGCTAAGCATTGGCTGAGTTCAGCCTGACCTGGCAGCGGGACAGAGCTTTCAAAGAAAATCCTGCCTGTACAAATGTCACCAAAGTGCACACCCAGATGGGGACAAGGGCCCTTCCCAGAAACTTCACCAAGCAAACAGCTATAGCTGAGCTCTTGGCTTCTCAGACACCAAGGGACCCACACAAGTGACAGCTCTGATAAGCCCATCAGGCCAAAGCTGGAATCAGGCGTTATCACCTTCAATGCCGGAGTCAGCCACAATGCAGGTCTGTAGGCAGGCAGGCTTTGGTTGGCCCAGAGCTGAGTACAGCTCCTGAAGCAGCTCTGTATCCACCTTACCACCACTTTGCCCTCTTTGCTGGGGAGCCCCACCTCGGGCAGGGCCAAAAGCAGCATATTGATCAAAAGGAACCATAAGTCTCACTGGGCAGTGAGGCAATGATGCTGATGGCTCTGTTAGCCAGCATGTGTGAGCTGCTGGGTATTGAAAACAGCAGCTGAATCCTAAATGAAGCAAACCCAGCTTCATCGCTGTGTCTGCTTCTGAGTGTCCGCATGATACCAAGGGAATGCATAAGAACTGCCTTATGGCCTGGGCTGTGTCCCGCGCCACAGTCAAAGGCCAACTGGCTGTCATACCCCTTCAGACACAAGGTCTGGACTGTGCCCAGCTTAGCACATCCTTGCCCCATGCAGTCCAGCCAAAGTGCTCAGCATTTGAGCTGAGGCACCATGTAAAGCCAGTGGGACCAGCTGCAGCCGAGGCCTCCCCAGACTGAGTTGCCATGGCAATCTGTGCTCCAGCCTCATCCCTTTTGGTCACCCGCTTGGCACACAGCAGGTCTCACCTCCTTCTCCCCATGTCTCCCATCCCTCCTGCCCCGTTCTCCATGGGGCAGTGAGCCTCTGTGGTCCCTGCTGTCACACAAGCTCTCCTTTTTTAGGGAAGAATCCATCCTCCTTTCACTGGACTGCTTTGCCACAGTTTGCCTGGCAGCTGTGGTGAGAGCTGTGCTGGGCCTGCTTGGGCACTGCAGCCATTACATCTTATCACTTGTATTAAACAGGGGGACTGCAGAGCCAGGACCAGAGGCTAGACTCAAGTGGTTTCAATGACTGGGAGCTTTGTGCTCAGACATTGCTGCGAGGGTAAAATAATAATGGGGTTGCTGACATTTTGCTGGTGTTGCAGAGTATTAGCTTTCAGGGGAAACAGGAATGAAAGGAAACAGCACTCAGCTCAGTACTGCTGAGTTAATTGGGCAGAACTAGAGTAGTTTTGTCTTGCCCAATACCAGCCGCTGATCATCTGCTCCTAAAATCTGCCTGCCTCTGGGTGCCACCTCTGCCATGTCTGTTGCTATGTATGGCTGTTTTGAAACCAAATGTGGATGAGGTGATGGAAAGGCAAAGCTGAAATTGCATGATCAGAAATTCACCCTTCCTTTGCCTGGGGTGAGGAGGTAGGAGGGCAGGTGAGAGGGCTGTGTTTCTCCTCCCAGTCCTCAGCATCCCTGGCTGCAAGGAGCAGTGCCTCAATGGGGGAGCAGCTGCAAGAGCACAGCTTGGCCCCATGTTCAACTGTGTGATTATCTGCAATTATCTGTGTGCAAATTCAGAAGCTGGAGTACGATGGGAGTTACCAGACCCAGCTCCCGAGCAGCTCTCAAAATGTTTGGAAGAGCACTGCCAGTCACTGCAGTGATGGCACAAGGATGATGGTGAGAACATAGGCATGGCCATACCAAGCCAGCCCAGCACCCTGTCCCCAGGTGATGGCTGAAGAGAGAAAGAGGCTGTTTAGTCTTGTTAAGGTTGTGTTGATTCCCATCTCCAACAGAGAAAACCACAGAAGTGGCTCAAGGAAAAGTAGAAGGACCAAGCAAGTATATGAGAGGTCTCAAAAACATGTGTTCCATCATGCAGTAATCTACAGCCTGGGGGCCTCTGGGGCCTTTGCACTTATAACACCCCAGTGGATTTCACCTCCCTGAGGATGTCCAAAACATACGTGAACCTGTGCACACTTCCCTTACACCCATAATGTACTCTCACAGGCAGCATCACAGATTTAAACACTGTGCAACCATACAAATTCTACACTGTATAAAAATAAAATGCATTTTGTTTTCCTTGAAATTGCAGCCTGCTGGTTTTGTGTGAGTTGCCTGAGCTCTTCTATTAGAAAAGGCTGATGGGTGGTTCCTCATTCATCTTCTCCATCTCATTTGTAATTTATAACCCACCAGCATATCTTCCTGTCTGGTTTCTGGGCTCAGGTGCTATCTTTACCTATTTTTCCCATGCACAGAAGCCTTTCTGTACCTTTGATCACCTTCGTCAGCTTTCTCCATATCTTTCTAGTCACAAAGCAATATCCCCTGTCACCTGTCCACAATGCTGTGGTAATGTTAAGTAAGGCCAATGTGTACCATTCGTTAAGCCCAAGGGAAATCTTTGGAGGTGTATGAATCCCACAACACTGAGGGGCACACGAAACACATCCTTGTGTATGGGAGAGTGGATTCAGAGCAGACAGGCCATAGCGAAGACCAGGGTGTGCAAGGAAGGAAGGAATATCTGCAGGACCAGAGAGTGAGCAAATTCTTATCCCTACAAGGACACAGCATCCTGCCACAGCTGGAAATAGCTGATAAGAAACACAAAATTCTCTGTACTGAACACTGGAATTCCTGCTGAGTTCCCAGAGGAAGGCATTTTAAACATGGGAGGGATTGGACACGTCCTTAAAGCGACAAAGGATTCCCTTGAACCAACACTGGAGATCAACCTGTGTAAAAGGGCTAAGTCACTCTGCAATGTCCAGGTGTGTGCAAAGAGCATGTGCAGGCAGCTATAGGTGAGTGCAATATGTAAGTGTCTGTCTTAAATTCCCAGCAGAGTCTGGGTTACACAAGAAAAAGTGTCCACGTGTGTGAAGTGGAGTCTAGTCTCACTGTATGATGTGACAGCCTGGATCCTAACACGGAGTCCTCCCAGGTTCTTAGCATGGTCTTTGGAGGAGTGACTTTAATGGCTGTCTCTGAAACATATAAATATAGAACCTGGCACTTCTATGCACAAATCACAGCACTTCTTTCTCTCCTAAAGCTAGAAGAGGCATCTATTGTTCAGGGTGGCTTTGCAGACCCCATGTGCTAGTGACACCAGCGTTAATGAGCCACAGTCTGAGCCATCACAGTACTTTCCTCTAATACCTTCCTTGATTTTGCCTGCCCAGGTAGCACACACCTTGAGGATGGCAGAGATGTGAGTCCAGCCCCTGCACAAACAGATTTCCATCCACATCTCCATCTTGCCAGGAGAGTTCTTTATTGCCTGCCATGCAGCTAGTCAGTGTATGTAAGAAGGGAGAAGAGTGCAAATTACAATTCCAGGTCATCAGAGCATTTGAAAAGGGCTTTCTTTGGGAGTGTTTTTTCTGCCCTGCTGCAGATGTCAGTGCTCTGGGCAGAGCCCAGTTGTATGTCAGGTAGGACTGCTGCTTTCCATGCACTGCAGGAGGAGCCCCAAGGGCACTGGCTCAGAGCTGGACCTTCATCTAGCCAGGCAAGCCCTTTCCCTAGAGCCCTGGCAGATTGACATTAAGTAAGGCAGAGGAACAGTTCACCGTCACAGATGCCTGGTAAGACTCAAACAGGCCAGGGACATTGTTTCTGGTCCTTGGCCGCCAGCCTTGCTCCCTTCTGGCACCTCAGTGTGCTGTTACTTCCTCCTCGACTGCTCTCCATACCATGACACAGAGATCAGCTAAACTGAAATCTGTGTGGTTGTGTCTTTATGCAATGAATATTGAGGCTTAATGACAAAAGTGTAGGCACTGTTGCCTTGAAAATGTGTTGCTAAGAAGCAAATGAAGAGACTGAAATATGTAAAATACAGGCAGGCAGGGAAAACACAAGCACTGCTATGGAAGGAAACAAGCAGCTGTACTCACAGCTCCCTATAATCAGGTACTGCAAGGTTTAAACCCTTGCTTTCAGGGAAATCCCAAAGCCGTTTTTATTCTAGGCCATAACAGCCAGGCGCTATCATCAATAAATACGTCAATCACAAAGAAGAAATCAGCAAGTAACTGGAAGGAACAATTCAATAGAGGCTTCAGCTTCTCAGACCTTCCTGGATTGCTAGGGGAGAGACGTGGGATGGGTGAACATGGGACGGGGTCTGTCTGAGGCAGCATTGCATTTTTTCCCATGTTATTCTTGGATGATGTTAAGAAATAGGTGAAGAGTGTTGGAAACATCTGTCTGAGCCTCAGCAAAGGAAAGAATGGAGTCCAGAACATTTTAATCTTTCATAACGAATGCTTCAAAGGTGCTCTGAGTTGCATGCAATGACTTCTACAAAAAGCATGAACATTTATAGTGCTTTGAATACTTTAGTCCATGTAAACACCAGCTAATTAATCTAAGCAATATCATAAAGCAAATTAAGCTATTTATCTCATCAGAGATAGACCAGTAAGCAGAGTTAAAAAACCTCAATCAACTCCATAGTAGAATGTTCATTTAAAAGGGGAAACTGTTACTGTGTTTATTTCTCCAGGATAAAGAAATTTCCTGACATTTCTGCTACAGATGAGCACAGAACAAATGGAAAGGCCACACTGCATTCATTTGGAAGTCCTGCTTTTCCTTCCAGTGTTACAACGTTGTTCTCAGAAGCGTTGCTTTTTGTCAGCTGGTGTAAGCCCTTGAAAAGATGGAGTCGTAATTCCAGTGACTGCTTCTTCAGCTGTGATCTTCCATATGCAATGAAGACTTGAACAATGGACACAAAAATATTCTGACGCTGCAACTGGGTTCAGCTGCCTTTGCTTTGCCTAAGCTAAATGTAGTGGTCTTTCATGGGGCTGAATTCATCGAGCCTTGCAATCACTGTCTAAGAGCTGGGCATTTATTTCGTTGCAGTCTTCCAGCCTTCCTCATGAGCACAGGAGCACAGCAGAAGCCTGAACTGGCCATGCTAACAGGAAACCACAGCTCCCACTGCCTCTGCAAATCCACACCTTGGATTTGGCAAAGCCTTACTTAGCTGAATAAAGGCTTTGAGGATGTAGCCATATAAACTAATGTAAATACTATATAACAGCTAATCTTCATTGTAGAGGAGGAAGTAATGAAGCTTTATGAGAGGGAAGGTCAAGGAATGTTATGCACTTTTACCCAGGATTTTTGTGGTCTCCATTTATTTATTATCCATTTGCTTTTCTATTGACGCTGGCTTGGGATAGAGGAAACTCATGCAAACATCAGATTGCCAGTCAAAATCCTGACAAAGGAAGGAAATGGCCATTGATTACAAGGGACCTGATTTGGCAATCCTTGCAGAGCTCCTTGCCCCATTGCAGGGCTCGCTGCCTCTTTGCTGCCTGCTTTAGGTGCCTCAGCAGCGCAGAGTGAAGCCTCGTGCTTGTGCAGGGCTGGCAGCAGGTCTGTGATGTAGCTTGTCTGGGACCATGCTTGGGCAATTTCAACTGTAAGAAGTAGTAAAAGTGTTTATGCTCATTCAGAAGAGAGCTTGTCTTGAACAAAAACTGTATCTATATGATTCTATTTCCTGACTCCTCCAACAGGAAACCGAAAAGGTTCGAAGGGGATTCTGGGTCCACTGTGCCTCCATCATCCATCCTCAGTGTTTCACCTTCTGGAACATTCTTTCAATGTAATGGAGCACAGGGAGAGTGAAAGTAGGTACTTCTAATGATTCAGATCTCATAAACAGTGTTATTCTTTCTAATACCTCCTGTCCATCTAACAACTGAACATATTTACATACCATTACTGATCCATTATATGCACATAAATACACACAGATCGCCAAGCACTGATATACCGAAAGTAATGATCTCACGTAGAATAGTTGGATTTGTTTTAAACACCCATTTTCCCAAAAGTTATGATAGAGAGCTTTGTAAAACATGGGAAAAATTCCTAGACTTTATGATTCAAAAACATAACAACTAGAAATTAAGAACAAGGAAAAAAATTGCATGGGATCTACAAGTAACTGGAAAATTATTTGGCTTTGGAAACTAATGATTTAACAGATTACCACTTGGTGTTCTGATATGCACTGATATGTAACACAACACTCAAGATAATATTTTATCAGTTCAGGTCCAATTTGCAGATTCTACTGTCAGTCAAGGGATCCAAAATCAAGAAAACTCCAGTTGTCTCCAACTTCAGATTCATATCCGTGAACCAGAGACTGGAATCTGGTCTTGCATGTCTGTTCATTACAGAAGTCACAGAAATGCTAACTTGATCCCTCATGCTTGTTTTTGCTCTTGGATTTAATCACAAAGGGAATTCTCTGCCAACACACAGAAACTCAGGAACACTGTGCCACAGATTGGGTTGAGTGAATAGCCCACCAGGAAACAGGCTTTGCCCTGCAAAGGGTTTTCTGGGCTTGGACAGATGAACTTTCCCACTAGCATATGCACGTGTGCATGCACACACACAGAGGCAGCCAAAGCCTCAGGGACTTTTGCCACCAACCTGTTAATCATTATCAAAGCAGAGCTGTATTCTTTGAGATCTCTGACCTGTTTTGCAGTCCTGAAGGGTTTATTGCAGCCAGCACAGCCTTGGCCAGTGTTTGGATTGCATGCTGACAGCCAGCCAGCTGGCCGCAGTTCAGAGCTCAGCGATACCGAGCGCTGCAGGGCTGCCCGTTTGTCCTTCTTGGCCTCTTGGGAAAATGGAGCTGCCCCTGCTTCCACAGCCAAGGGGGAGAGGGCAGCACAAGGGACTGGGGTGAGGAGGAAGCAGCCAGGTGAATTTTCCTTGAGTTATAATGAGATCACATGGAAACTGTGGCTGCAAGAACCTTGATTCAGGACTGAAGAGTAGTGAGGTGAAACAGGATGGTACAAGGACAGCCTCTGCCTTCAGTGAACTGTGCTAAACACGTGAAATCTCAGCCTTAAATCTTGCGAGACTCTTGTACAGAAAAGACTTCTCCTGCTGTTCTTTGTTCAAGTCCATCTATTTCTTACTTCTTTTTCATGACTCTGGAAGCTTTCATGGGAGCTTCAGCAAGAGTGAATGAACTTCTTGTTGAAGTTCATTCAATTGTGAATTCATTCAAGAATTTGAGTACTGTCCTATTCCTGCTTTCCTAAATAACTTCAAACAGAGGTATCGGAGCCATTTTGCCAATGTTTTTGATTAGCCAGTATCTTACTGGCTTCTGTACATCCTTCCTGGTGGACGGCTCTCAGGGTAGATATCTGCTTCAAATCCCATGGAAGTGAGACAATAAATAATCTGTAAAGTGAAATTAGGAGTTTAAACCCAGTAGTCTTGCTGGGCAAGGTGCCTGTGACTAGATAATCAATCTTTAAATGTCCCTTCCAACCCAAACCATCCTGTGGGTCTGTGACTCTATAAGTGCATGACCATGCAGTCCCTCAGGGAATCTCCTTTTTTGGTACACATTCCCAAGAGGACATAAATGAAGAAAATAGATACTTAACAGTAACAGAATCTCATGAAAATGATCTACACCAGTTATTAAAAAGGGCACAAGATATTATACTTAAAAGGCATCTCCATGAGGTCAAAAGGAGGAAGCAGAGATACCAATCTCTAACACGCTTTTCTGAAGAGCACGTTCCCTCAGCTCTGACTAACAACAAAACTGTTCAGGCAAAGATTTATTCTTTTACATTTACCAAGAAGGTGTTAGGAAATGAAAGGGTGTTTTTTTCCCATCATCACTCCAATAAAGTTTCAGCACATTTTGTCGCATCTCCATACAGGCAGATTTTCTGATCCACTGCCTTATGTGCCATCTACATGAGGCACAGAGTTATGGGCAGCATGAGCTTGTACTGACAGACAGCAATCCCAGTGGCAGCTCCTGCCCTGCCTGCCTGCCTGCCAGACCAGAAGGACTTGCTTTCTGCTCTAGTTAATCAAACCTCTGTAGCAGCTTCCATAGAGCACGGGGGGTTGCACAGGATCTGATCCAGTCTGCTGAGGTTCACAACTCTGTGGGGCCGGAGCTGACCAAAGGGGCTTGTCTGGTTCCAAGATGCTGAGCCCTTGCAGAAAGTTGTGTGCTGCAATCAGGACATAATCTACTGTAACCCTTCTCTCTTCAAATCATGGAAAGATGTGACTTTTTCATGAGACCAGGAAAAGTCTCTATTGATTTTTCTGTGTGTGTGGAACAGCAGTACAATTCTGAGCCTCCCTTGCTGTCTCACCAGTTCAAATCCCAGTGCTTTGCAGAATAACAGTTCCGTGCAGGATGAAATCACTTGGAACTAACTGGTACAAAGAACACTGAGCACTATTGACAAAAGCATTTTCATCAGTTACAGTCATCTGTCTGGGCGCATATTCCCAAAAACCTTTGAAATTTTGGGGGCTGAATCACTCTGGTTGCATTTACCTATAATTTTTTCAACATTACTCAGGAGTTTGCAGTAAGCAAATTTTACTCATTAGGGATAATGAACATAATTCACTTGTAGTTCCGCTCCATTTTACGAGCTACATCACAGGCAGTCATCCTTAAGGTATAAAATACGCATGTTCAGTAAAGGCTTATGCCCTTGATTCAGCAGCAGCAGTCATTTTTCTCCTTCTTAGTAGCTGCTGCAGTACTGTGGTTTTGACTTTCAGCCTGGGAACAGCGCTGATAACACCGATGGTTTCAGTTGCTGCTCAGTAATGTTTACTC